>BLQM01000281.1:31114-50416 GCA_012489335.1 Triparma laevis f. inornata
GGGGAGGGGTGTTAGAGAGATGTGAAGATTTTGGGGTTGGAGGGGTTGGTGAACTTTTGGGAGGGGTGGGGGAGGTTCTTCAGAACAGAACGGACAGCACGCGATGAAGAAAACGTAGTCCAGGGTCCGAACGTTCGTGTCTCGTCTACCCGTGGTTCAATTGCAGCAGCCACAGCCGGGGTTGGTCTGCGTCCTACGTCATCGTCGTGGTTCACTCAGTCGAATACTCAATGTGTAGAACCCCGATACGTTTTACGATTAATTTAACAATAACTTCAAACCAATATAAATCAAATCGTCAACTCTTCAACAACGCAAGCACGTTGTGGAAGGTGAAATCAAACGATCAACATCAGAGCCCGCCCAACAAAATTTCTCACTTTTGACAGCCTCCTGCTTCTCTCCGGCGCTGAGGGAAGTTCCGAAACGGCGCACAAGGGGAAACACAGTAAAGGAGGCAGCGGCGCTCAAGAGCACGAGAAGGAGAAGGCAGCGGAAGGCAAGCATTATTGAAAATAGATTTTCCAGATCTCTGTTGGATTGCGCCTATCGTTACAGCGCGATTAAGACCACCATACGGATTCTGCGACCTTCCGTGATCTACTTTGTTCGTCACGCCAAGATTTGGTTGAAAATCGTGCGAAACAAAAGTTCACAGCTCGATTTTGTCTAAGACAAGCATCAAGGCCGAGATCATGCGAATCAATTTCCTCCTGCTCCTCTTTCTCGCGTCCTCCGCCCTCCTGGGATCAGAATCCTATCTAACGCCTTTATCTCGACGGCTTGTTAGCAGGACGTCGTTGAGATCTTCCTCCAATCCCGCCTCTGAACTAACGCGTTCTGAGACCGAGGTCGACCCATCCCTCACTTCCCTCACCGCCCTCACCGCCCTCGGCAACACCATCCCCCCCCTCCAACCAAAATCTATTTGCCCTTTCACTCAAACAATGACCAAAATCCTAACCACAACCTTCATCCTCACAATCAGCCTCCTCCTCCCCCCTTCAATCTTCCTCTCCCGTCTCCTAACCCGCTTCACCTCCTACCTAACCTTCCGCAAACCCACACCCCAACGTCTCCAATCAACCTCAATCCGCACATCCTGCTTTCTCTCCCGTCTCCTCCTAACCTTAATCCCCTTCTGCTCTCTAAAACTGCACAACTCAAAATTAACCTTCAATAAAAGAAAAATATTCATATGCAATCATCAATCCATGCTCGATATTTTCATATTAATGTCTGTTGGAGGTAGAGTTTTTGGGAGGGGGGAAGGGGTTAAAATTATTTATTGGAAGGGTGCGGAGGATAATCTTGTTACGAGGTAAGAGTTTCTCCAAAAAAATAAATGTTCCTCCCACAAAAACACGTTCCTCTCACAATTAATTTCACACTAAACGATTTCTCCTTCTCAGGTACGTTTTTCGTTCTTGCGGTCACATACCTGTATCAATGACATCAAATGCACCGGGTGAAGAGAATGTTTATGATCCTAGTTCTTTTAAAAACCTTCTTAAATCCGTTAAATCAACCGAATTCGATTTAGGTATCCTCCCCGAAGGTCAACTTAATCCGACTCCGGAAAGGGGTTTGTTACCGATTTACACCGGCGCTGAAACTCTTAAAAGAATTCTCAAGGCTGAGTATGTTTTTATGGGTTTAAAGGGGACGGGGGAGATTTGGCATCCGGTTGAAGGGATTGTGGGGAGGGGGAGGAAGGTGGAGGTTAAGGTTTTTGGGGAGGGGGGAGAGTTCGAGGAGGGGATGAACAAGTTGGAGGAGTGGAGTATGAATTAATGGGGGATAAGTTATGATGTGTTTTATTTTAAATAAACTAAGCGTATGTATTATTATTTGCTGTTCCTTTTTTTGGTGCAGGTTGAGGTGGAGGTGGTTCAGCTTTCCTCTTCTTCCCCGTGCTCCTCCTCCTCTCCTCTCCTTTCACGTTATAAAAATCATCATACCCACATTCATTACATTTCACAAGCCCCTTGGTGGTACTTGCTGTTGCTATCTCAATAGGATTCCTACACTTGAAACAACAATCAACGGGGATAACTTCTCCTTGACTGTTGATGCATTTCCTCTCGTCGAAAACGAACAGGCCGCCTTCCCATAATGCGGAGGAGGGATCTTCTTCGAAATATTTTAATATTCCTCCATTTAGCTGCGAAGCGACGAGTTAGTTTAGAGTGTTCTTGAAGCGAGGAGTGAGAGTGATACATTTTCGTCGCAGTTCCTCACCTGGTACAGTTCAGTGTTGGGAGGGAAGGATGACATATATTGAGCTTTTTCACACCGTATCCCCCCCGTACAATACATGATAACTTTATTCGACTTGAAGTTCACGTCGGAGAGTTTTGAGGGTAGATCTTGAAAGGTTTTTAAACTTTCGATTGTCGCTGCGTTCTTGAATTTACCGAGTTTGAACTCGTAGTCGTTTCGAGTGTCGAAGAGTTGAGCGCCTTGGGAGAGGAGGGTTTTCATTTCGTTGGTGTTAATGTGTGTGGCGACGGTAGAGTTGGGGTTCATTGGCATTTCTAAGGGGAATTTTATGAGGTGGTTCTTAATCTTGATTAAGAAACGAGGTAAAGTGCATGACGAAGAAGTGACGTCTTTGTAGTTCGATAGGGTGAGGTTGAAAGTTCCGTTGATTAGAATTTTGAAGGAAGTTATTGAGGATGGGGGACCGCTTAATCGAACGTTTATACCCTCGGTCGCTATTAGTATTGTGCCCATTAAATCGGGGTAAGTTTCTTTCGCTGTCTTGAGCAATGCGGCTCTAGCGATTGGTAATGAGAAAGCAGACAGTGGATGGAAAATGTAGCCAGAGCTGTTCACGTAGGGGGTGGGGGGAGTGGTGGAGGAGGTGGGGGGAAGAAGATTGGACATTTTGAGGTTTGTGCAGGGTGAAGTGGGTACAAGGGGGTAGGTTGGAGTAGGGGCGTACAGGGCAATCGCCGATCGTAAAACAACGAGTCCTGCAGCGAGCATAGCGAGGAGCGGCGAGCGAAGCGAGCCGTGTTAGAAACGAGAAGCGAAGAAAGCGACGCCGAAGTTGAGGCTGTCGCTCCGTCGCCCCGCCTACGCGGAGACCTGAGCTACTAGAAGTAGTCTCATCTCGTCGCTTCGCTCCTCGCTGTCGCTGCGCTCCTCGTTCTCATACCTCGAAGGTGCCGTGTGGCTCGTGTTGTTAATGTGGGGTTTCTACCTTGTTTTCGAAGCTATATTATATATCTGCCCCTCACTACAGTCGATGTTTGGCGGAGCTTTGATTCTTGAGAAGTTCTAGTCGACTTTGGAGAAGGACAATCAAATGCGATTCGTGAATTTCTTAGAATCATGACCTGACACTTTTACCTTTTCCCTCAAGCACTCAACGTCTGGATCACGAAATTAACGATTTGGCTGCGTAGATATTCTTAAAGGGTGCGCCTGAATTCCACCCCCTGAACTAAAGTTCCGTCTAAACCAATCCCACCCACCTATCCCCCGGCCTAGCCGCTAACTCCCTGAACCATGCAACTCTCCAAGAAACTGTACCGCTTTTGGAACGAGACCCGCCGCCAGCAGCAGAAGACGGACGTAAATGGCATAAACATGGCCATAAGTAGTTTGAATAAGCGGGTTATGGAGTTGGAGAATCAGAATCAGAACTTACGGTGAGAGAGAGGAGGAGGGGGGTGGGTCATGATCATGTCATGTGGGTTGGGTAGTCTAACCCCACATTTCTTCAGTGAATTCCTAAGACTAGACAAGGACAAACTCCCCTTGGCTTACGACATGGCGACTTCGCTTTACGCTGGAGACGGTGCTCGTAGACAGTTACTGTTAGGGGTGAAGACTGGAGCTCCTCCCACTTTGAACACGACCACGACTACGACGACGATGATGACAGCAAGTGAACTCCCTAAGATAACAATCCCTCTGATCCCCAGTGAACTCCGCCCTCGCTCCGTGAACGCCAACGATCTCCCCTTCAAAGCTTCCGCTTTGAGTTCCATCGTCCTCAAGAAAGGTAGCGTGAAGAATGGTGTGAAGAAGAAATCAAAGAAGAGCGACAACAAAGACAAAGAAAATCGTGGAATCAATCCGAAGGATCTAATGAACCAACGCTCGAAGCTGAATAGAACGAGGGCACCATTGAGCGGTAAGAAACGGAAGGCTCCGGAGCCGACGGGATTTTTGGCTTCAGCTTTGGCTTTGAAGTTCCAAAACGCAAATGCAAATAACGCTGAGGAGGAGAGTGAGGTTGAGAGTGATTTTGAGTGGAGCGCGGTGAAGACGGTTCCTGGGAAGGAGCAGAAGAAGGTGAAGGCTAGGAGTAGGCTTAGTTTGGGCGGTGGTGGGCAGGCGAAGAAGAGGAGAGTTTAATGTTAAGAACAACGGAAAAATAAATTCTCCAGTTTTGTTTCAAATAAAACCTAATAAATATCATGTTCATCGCTCCACGAGCTCAGCGCCCTTCCCTTCGCCCTATCAGCTTCGCTTTTCTTCTCCTCCTCCTCAAGCGTAATCCTATACCTCGCAAGCACATCTTTCATAAATCGATCAAGTATATAAGCCGTCAACCCCCAAATCACGTGAGGTCCACCCGTGAACACCGGGCTGTCGTCGTCTCTGTGAACCCAGTTGGACTTGTCGATTATGGAGGAGAGGGGGACGGTGAAGCATTCGGCGACTTCGTCGGAGTTGGGGGTTAATTCGACGTTTGATAGTTCACCCACGTAACCAACAACCGGTGTTACGGCTGTGGGGGGAAGTGGGGGTTAGTGAAATGGAAAATGTTGGTATATTATATTGGTGCTTTTCTTCTTTTACTCGCCTATTCCAGTAATAGCAGTAATCTCTCCCCAGTTACACCTCAAAATCCCCAAAACAGTCGTAACATCATCCTTCAATCCAATCTCCTCCTGCGACGAGCATAGCGAGTCGCACGCATGATTGGTATAAACGAGTTAGAACTGCGCAGTGGTGATAGATGGGTCAATGTCTAGACTACGGCTACTAGCGCAACCTCATAACAAACGGAATTACCGCATTCCAAGCTCGTCGCTGAGACTCCGAAACTGCGTCTCACCTCCATCTCCCTCAAACAAGTGCTAACAATCGTAGTATCATCACCCTCACTAACCATACCTCCTGGGAAGCATACTTCTCCGGGGTGTTTTGAGAGGTTTAGGGAACGCTTTTCGAAGAGGACGGAAGGGATTGAATCGATGTTACATAAGGGGAGGACTACGGCGGCTCGATGTCTGCGACGTATGCGTAGCGAGGAGCGGCGAGCGAAGCGAGCCGTGTAAGAAGCGAGTAGTGAAGAAAGCGAAATCAGCGTTGAGACTGGAGCTACTAGCAATATTCTCAGCTCGTCGCTTCGCTCCTTGCTGGGTTTCGTCCTCGCAATTTCTCACCTGTGAGCTTTCGTGACTTGCCTCGGCATTCTCGCTAAGTATTTCCTCAGCATTTCAAGGGAGGAGGTACCGAAACCGGAGGTCAAATCCATGTGCACGCGGCGGCGACGGCGGAGTTCGATGTACTGTGATTCATGTGGGGATAAGACTTCTCGAAGTTCTTCGATTTTTCCTGAGGTTAAGAGTTGGGCGCAGAGTTGGAGGGTGTCTTCGCGGTCGCGGAGGGCGCCGGCGAGGGAGGGGGCGGTGTAGTTTTGGATCATGAGGCGGAGGTCTTCGGGCTTTTCTTTTCGGATTACGCCGAGGGATTTGAAGGTGGGGGTGGAGGGGGTGTCGAGGACTGTGTTTAGAACGTCGGAGAAGGAGGGGGAGGAGGGGAGGAGCGGGTTGGGGTCGACGGGGGAGGAGGGCCAGGAGCGGCCGACGTGGTAGGAGCGATGTGTTGGGGTGGGGGAGGTAGCGGGGTGGGTACACGTACATGAGTTTTGGGGGGTGGGAGGGAGGAGAGGACCAGCGACAGTCGAGACCAGGAAGAGGGAGCAAGTGAAAGTGTGTTTTTTATTGTGGGGGGGGCAGAGGAGGGTGGAGGCGGTGGTGGTGGGGAGCCTGAACATGGCTGGGGAGGTGGGGTGGGGGGTGGGCGGTTGAGAGGACTATTGAAGGAGCGACAAGTAATTTAGTGATGCTTTCGGATCCACTTAGGGACACTGGGAAAAGACGACAGCACTATTGCAATTTGCGTTCTCAACCTCTCTCAAGTTTAGACAAACCAATTTTACGCACAAAGAGTCTACTCTTCATTTATCCTTGTCTCTGGCACTTAATTTGAAAGTGTTCTGCCTCCTCGAAAACCCTTCCCTCATTTCGACGTCCACGCTCCGCTAAGCCACCTCAAATTCCCCGAAATCAAAGAGGTGAGCGCGAGCGCGAGAACTCAGCTCGCACAAGGAGCAAAGCGACGAGGTTGCCACAATCCTAAAGTGAATGCATGAACATGATATTTACAATGCATATTTACAACGCTCGCTCGTGTTACGCTTGTGTTACGCTTGTGTTACGCTCATGTTACGCTCGTGTTACGCTTATCGTCCTCTTCTTTCTAACACGTTCTTTTCACTCTCCACAGCATCTCAAAAATGTCCAGCCTCCCAGCAACAATGACGAGCACAATCCTCGTAAACTCCAACCCAACAACCCTAACAGTTCAACTCTTCACCGACCGTGTTTTAATAACAATAACACAATTACCTGCATTCGGTACGATTTTAACGAGTTCTATTACGACTAGCCAAGCTTCTTCTAAAGATACCTACAACATAAACATTCTCCTAGGAAGGAGAGATGATGATATTATACCTATATTTGTTAGACAGATAATGGAGAAGGCATCAATATTTGATGGAGGGTTGAAGGAGGGTCGAAACGCAATTTTTATGATTGGATTGAAGGAGGAGGGGAAAGGGAGGGAAGCGTTTGTGGAGATATCGAATGAGGTTTTGAGGGTTTATCACGAGTTGATGCTGAAATATTAAGTGGTTTTGGTTTTTTGTTTCAAATCTTTCGCTTCTACTACATTTACTCTAAATTTACAACAAACATCCCACACCCCACCCCCAACATAATTCTCATTGCCTACGTGTCCGTGTTCAAACTCAAAGCAACGCCCTGCAACACCCACAAACTGGGGTGGTCCCTACTGGCCAGATCGGCCTCAAAAACCAATCCAACCCCCTTCGCATTCCTCCTCTGCTGCGTCACATAAACCGGCGTCCTGAACGTGCCCTGCAATTTCAGCTTACTTCCCTCGATGGGGATAACCTGCATAATCGGCAGCTGCTCCACCAGCACCTTCGGGTCCTGCCTCCTCAAGCACTTCAGCTCCTTGTTCCAGGCCGCTCCCTCCAAGTACAGTCCACTTATGTAACATCCATCCTCCAACTTCTCTCCTACCTCGCTCGCCTCCTCGTAGCTAGTAACCAAGGTGAAGAAAACACTCTTGTCCAAGGGCCAGTTCTTTCTCCTACAGGTGGTCTGCACCAGCGCGGTCAAGTAACTCTCAGGGATGTGCAGTCCACTGAGCCACAAGCACGCCGGTTCACCCTCCGCGATCCACTTCTCGTACTGGTCAAACCTGCCCAAGAAGTGAACCATCCAACTGCCCAATTTCTTCTCGGTCGCGGGAGCTAACCCAGCCCAAAATGTGGGCAAGAAACCATTGAACAACGCGTCACCAATCTTATCTAACTGGTCGCTCATTCCGATCTCTCCCACTAAGGCCTTCTGCAAGTCCAACAACGTCAACATCATCCTCTTGGTCAACAAGTTCCACCTCTCCAATTCCTGCAGCAACACTACCTGACACGGTGTGGGGGCACCACCACCATTCCTGTCCAATAGCTTCTGCCTGATGATCATCAAATCGTACGTTCCGATGTCCAGCTTCAAGATCGGGACCTTCTCCTGAACTCCCTTGGCCACGTTCCCAATGTGCTCCTCCCTACTAATACCACTCCCTCCGCCCCCCGTCCTAGGCTGTAACGAAATCAAGTCAACCCACATACCCTTGGTAGCATTGTTATAGTATCCGATCTCCGCGTTCGGGTGCAGTCCGAACACAGCCGGACTATTCACTAAAGGCATCTTCTCAACGTAGTCCTGATAGTTCTCCACCTTTCCGTCCTCATCCACAGGCAGGGTGTAATCATAACCCTCCCTACTGAAGAAGAACTTCTGGCAGTCGTCGAACAAGAAGTCACCCATGTACTCACTCAAGTATGTAACAAGCACCCTCCTGTCCATGTCGTCGCTGACCCTTCCTCCGTACATGGCGTCTCCAATCAAGTACTTCAAACTTCCCCAAGGCAAAACTTCGTCCCCATCCTCCCACGCCTTTGTCAAGTAAAGACTCACCAGCCTCCTACTAATGATAAAATCACTCTCATTAAAGTCGTAGTTAACGTTCCATCCGATTTTACCGTATTTCCTCCTCTCCTGAACCACTGCGTGCAAGAACGTCAAGACGAACAGGCAAGGCCTGAACACCGGGTTGGGGCACTCGTCCAACAGAGCCTGGTCGATTTTACTCAACGTGCTCCTCATGTTCAACTTTAAACCATCGGGAGGCTCCGTCACGACCTTCAAACTCCTCTGAAGAATTCCCAAGGGAAACTTATCGGTGGGCTCGGTCGTCAACCACAACCTGAAGTCTTTGTGAGGAGTCTTCATCAACTCCAACTTCTTGTCCAAGTCCCTCAACCACTTCACCAGCAAGTGACAGTTCTGGAGTAAAATCCAGTACCCCTTGGCGTACCCGCTGTCCAACATCTGCATGGCCAAAGGTCCTTGACCTTGACCTAACGCGATGAACTTGAATTTCGTGGGAGCCTGGAATCCCATCTCATCTCCCAAGCTCTGAATGTCCGCTTGTGGGTCAGCTCCGGGAGACAGAATGAACACCATGGGCGTCAACGCTGAACTGGTCTTGTAGATTCTTTCGTAGTCCAGAACGGGAGGCTGGACGAATTTCTCGCCCATTATGCCTTGGACGAAGATTTTGACGGCGTTGTAGCAACGGTCGGGTCTGAAGACTCGAGTCAAAGCGAGCTTCTGCATTCCACTTAACTTCTTGAAGGCTTCTCCGGGGATGGGAGCTTCCTCGGGACTCTCCAGATCGTACCACTGCTTGAACTCTGCGTTTGATTTCTTGAAGTCGGCTAAAACCTCGACGAACACATCACTCAAACCACATAAGTAAATGAAGTCCTTCCAGCCAACGGGGCTGAGCCACTCGCACCCGTCGGGTTTCTTCTCCTTGACGTCGTCGAGGCTCGTGTCGCCCTTCAAGAAGGCGTTCAAACTGACGTGGTCCAATTTACTGTCGCCGTCCAAGATCATGCACGTGAGCCTGAAAAGAGGAGAGAAGATTGGTGTTAGACACATATAATTACAAATCACCCCCCCCCTCATACACATCCACGCTTCGCTCGGATCTTCGCCTCACCTAAAACTAAAAGTCAACTTGTGCCTCTCGAAAATACCAGTACAGGTGTAATCGTAAGTACTCTCGGTACACTTGTTGATCAAGTTCCTCAACCTGTTGTCCAACACCACGTCCCTCTTAGCGTTATCCAACGCCGTGACGAACTGCGTTAAAAAGCTGTCCAAACTGATCTCGTACATGCTGTTGATCATGCTCAACCCACTAGCGGCGAAGTACAGAATACTACCCCTCTTGCTCACGGGCTTGTAAGCGTCACGCGCCTTGTTGATCTGCGACGAGCGTAGCGAGGAGCATTAGCGAGGCGAGGGAGAAGCCCGAGGGGCGAAGCGACGAGTTTAGAATCTTCTTGATGCGAGGAACGGCGAACGAAGCGAGCAGAGTAGCGAAGCGACGAATTGAACGAGGAGCTTCAATATGAGCGGCGTTTTCGAAGAACCTCCTCGTTGTAATTATGACGCCTTCGTAATCACGTCGCTCCACTCCTCGCTAGTTTAGAATGTTCTTAATGCGTAAGTCGCTTCGCTCCTCGCAGTGCCTCACTCACCTCGTTCTTGGTGAACTGGGCCTCCTCCAATTTTCCTTGGATCTCCACGGCCTTGGTCTTGGTCTCGTCCAAAGTAGCAATCAACTCCTCGTTGTCCAAAATGTTGCCGCTACTGCTGCTCAGCTCCTTCAGTAAAGAATCCTCCAACTGGACAATCATCAACGCATTTGCACTCATCTCGGTCACCAAAATACTATATTGCTCCTCCAAATCGGGCCTCTCGTGTTTCACCACCACGTTCAGCAGCTGGTTCGCAAGGCCATCCAAAGTAACTCCGTAGTTAATTAACGCCACCTTGCCCATGACCTCCGGTGTGTACGCCGGGTTCGCCAACTTACTCGTGAAGAACAGCTTGAACCCATCATCCCAAGTAATTTTCTTATCTCCCAACTTAATGACCTTCGCTCCGGCCTCCATCGTGGTGTTCTTCTCCAATACCGGGTCCAACATGGGATCGATCTCCTCGTCCACGTTCTCGAACAAGAAGGGGTTTCCGAACTGCGACGAGAGTAGCGACGAGCATGAAGATTAGTGTTAACGAGTTAGAATTGCGTGGCAGTGATAGTGCGGAGATCAGCAACAAGCAGCTACAAGCAGCTCGTCGCTTCGCTCCTCGCTGTGGGCTTCGTCCTCCCACCCCCTCACCTGGATCGCAAGCTCCAAGTGCTTCATGAAGTCGGGCTCGGCCAAAGTCTTCACCGTCAGCTGCTGGTCCGCGTACGTGTTCTTGATCCAAGTCACCGCCTGCTGCTGGGGGTCAATGCACAACGGGAACCTAGACCCCTTCGTGGTCAAGATACCGTTCTGCATACTGTGCTCGTCCGCAGGAAGCCCATTGGCGTTCCAGCCTTGAACAACAGCGTCGCTAGTCAACAATTTCTCCACCCTGAAGTTGTCCGTCAAGGGAACCTTCCTCTCCCCCAAGTCGTTCGTCAAACTCCCATACATAAGCTCCGTCCTGTAATCAGCCGTGAAAGCTCCGGTGTAACTCAAGAAGCTCGCGCCCAACAAGCAGTCTCCGACCAACCTCGTGCTTCCGGCGCCCAATTCCTCGATATCTCCGCTCCACCTAGTCCTCTCTCCAGTCAAACCGTCGATCAGCTTGCTAGCGGCCTTCAAGCGCTTCTCCATCATCGCCGCAGTCTCCTTCAGGCCACCAAGCTCCGTACTAGCCTTGTCCAACCCCACATTCAACTCCTTCAACTCGCTCTCCAATTCTCCAAGCTTTGCATTCAACGCACTCAACTCAGCCTCCGTCTTCGCTTGCGCTTTCTCCATGGTCTTCACCTTCTCCCTCAGCGGTGCGACGTTCTTGGCAATGTCGTGGTAACTCAAGATGGCATCGACCCAAATCAACAGACCCTGGCCGGCCTTACTCTTGCTGGCCATGTTGTCGACCGTAAGCTCCTTGTCCTTCAAGTACGCTTTCGCCGAACTAGACATTTTGTTCGAGATCTTATCCTTCGGGTAAGACTTCAACATATCAAGCAACTTACTGTTACCGAGCATCAACTTGGCTCCGCCCCAGTCCTCCGCCAACTTGTCTCCAGTCGGCTTCAAGCAGACGCACATCAAGCACACCTTTTTCACCAACTCCGGAGGATTCGTGAAGGCCTTCAGCTCCTGAAGATCCTCCTTCCTGATGTTATCCAAAGCCGCAGCGGCAGCCTCGACCGCAGGAAGCGCCATGTTCAGCGCCTCGTCGGCCTTGGCCTTCTCTGTCGTAATCTCCGCAGCCTGGATCTCTGCGGCCTCCTTCTTCTCTCCGGCCTCCTTCTGCGCGACCTCGGCGATCTCGGTCTTGCCGTTAATCACGTCGATCAGTGCCTCGACGTCAACGGTCTTAGCATCCACGACGATCTTCTTCTCGCTCAACTCCTTGCTCATCCTATCAACGGCCTCGGCTGCATCAACCAACTTGGTCAAACCACCATCCAACCTCTTAATAGCCAAATCAATCTTCTTCACGTTACTCTGCAACAGCTCTCTGTAGTTCGAAATAAAGTCCAAGTAGTTCTTCGGGGTGACGTAGTAGTGCCTCCTCAATTCTTCCCTGAACTGCCCGGCCTTCGTCGTAACACTCTGGTGGGTCAAAACCATGTGGCCAATAATACTGTCCATATGGTCCTCCTGGATGTTCGCGTCCTCCTTCAAGAAGTACGTCGCGACCTTCTGCAGGGCATCCTCGGGCCACGCGAAGAACCAGTCGATCATGCACGCGGAAATCAATCCGGGGAAGTTCCTGCACCTGACCCTCAGCTTCTCGCCACTCGGACTCATCGCCAAGACAATGTGCAAGTTGTTCCTGCACGTGTTGACGAAGAACTCCCAAAGGGAGTCCGGCGTCTCCCTCACGCCCTGCTCCTTGGCCGCCTTCCTGACCCTGTTGATCATGGCGTCCTTCTCGTCAGTGGCGAACAAGGCCGGCTGGATTCCCGTGGTCAACATGTTGTTAATGAACTCCAAGAATCCCTCCTCCACCACGTGGGCGTCGGTGAACAAGAACACCACGGGCTTCTCCGCCAACTGAGAGTAAAGCTCCTTCAGCTCTTCCCTGAACTCCGTCTCGCCGTAGCCCCTGCTTAAGCTCATCTCGAACAAGCTGTAGCCACTCGTGTAAGCGGCCAACTTAGTAAGACTCTGCTTTCCACTTCCGCCGATACCAATCAGCAAAGCATTTCCCCTAGCATTCTTAATAATACGCAGCACCCTCGTCAAGTGGCTCAAGGCCATCTCGAACAACACCAAGGTCATGGGCTTTCTCTCGCTGTTGTAGTTCTCCATGATGTCCTCGAAGGTCTTCCTGATGTCGTCGAAGCCGCCCAAGTCGCAGTACAACCTGGGGTCCTCCTGCTCCTCAGCGATCCTGCGACGAGCGTAGCGAGTCGCGTGAAGATTGGAGTTGACGGGTTAGAATCGTGCGGGTTACGTTAGCGTTAGGGGTGCTGAGGCTCAGCTACATTGTAACGTCAAATACTGAACCTCCCAGCTCGTCGCTTCGCTCCTCGCTGGGCTTCGTCCTCGTGGTGGCTCACCTCTCCAAGGCGTGCTCGAAGTCTCCGAAGATGATGGGGGTGGCGTTGGCCTCCTCGGCCTCCGCAGAAAAGTTCGTGCTGATGAGCTGCTGCAAGTAGCTGCTCACAAGAGAGAAGTCCTCCTCGGTCGCGAGCCTGTCCAAGAAGACCCTGTTGCACTCGTTCCTCCACAACCTCACGAAGCTAGCAGAATCGCTGAACTTGTCCGGCGTGGCCATGCACATTCCCTCGTACACCCTGCTAAGATCGCGCAAGTTGAAAATGTAGTGGAACTTGCTGGGCGTAGGCGGAAGCTTCTCCACGATGAAGTTGAACAAGTCCAAGCTCACGTCGGTGAGCTTGCTCGCGACTCCCTTAATTCCATCGTTGAACTCCGTCACCCTCGTGTTGATGATGTTACTGAAGATTCCCTTCAAGACATTAACATCGGGCTCGGCCACATTGAAGACGTTGAACCTCGAGATGAATCGAGGGTCGACGGGGTTCCTTCCTCCTCCAGGAGGACCCATGGCGGCAATGTACTGCAAGTCCTTGATAGTCTTCTGGTTCAACGGACCTCCGGGGACCCTGTCGTAGACGAAGCCGTGGTTCAGCAACGTCAAAAGCAAAGTGATGGGCTGCTGGGTTCCGTAAACGTCCACCTTCGGCATGTTCATGTCGTCGATGAAGACGATCAACTTCTTGCCTCCGGCAGGGCCGTAAATGCTTCCGGTCCTCTTGTCAACGTTGTCCTCGACGTTTATCTGCACGTCCTTACTGCTTGTCCTGCTACTCATGTTAATGGCAAGCCTGGCGAACTGCGACGAGCGTAGCGAGTCGCGTGAAGATTGGGGTTGACGGGTAAGAATTGTGCGGGTTAAGTTAGGGGCGATCAACTTTAGACAGGAGCTACTAGCTCAGAAGAATTACGACCGTAATTGTCGTATTCCCAGCTCGTCGCTTCGCTCCTCAGGTGGCTCACCTTATCGGGGTTCAAACCACTCGTGTAGTTCTCGATGGTCAAGGTCTTGGCGGTTCCGCTCTCTCCAATGTACAGGATGGGCTTCAACGGCGCCAACTTTTCCAACATATGCGTGTACAAAACGCTCTGCGTGGTCGGAACCATGATCTTATAGAACTGGAATGGGCTGGGCTCCTCGTACTTCACCACCTGGGTCTCCCAGCTGAGCCACCTGTGCTTCTCGGCGTCGTAAAAGTGGTCATACATGAGCTTGTCCGGCACGGACTCGTTGGTCAATTTCTTCACGAAAGCGTCGAACTTGATCCTAGAGTCGCTGATGAGCTGTCCTCCAACTCCCCACAACAAACAATACAGGAAGACGTTCTCAGCATCAGAAGTGGTGAAGCCGCCCTCTCCGATTCCTCCAACGGCGGGCAAGAAGCTATCAAGCATGCTGCAGAGCTGCTTGGTCAAATCGATGTTGCCGATGCCGACGACCTGGTTGAGCTTCTCTCCCATCTCGCCATCGACCAAACCCTTCAAGACATAGTCGATGCATTTCACCACATACTTGTCGAACAAGTCGGTGAGCTGGTTGGCCTCGACCTCGTACTCGGCGTTGACCTCAACAGAATCTCCACACCTCGACCTCACCCAGCGCTCGAAGTAGGGCCTGTAGCCCAAGTTCTTGGGGTCGACCCAGACCATACCACAGCGGGAGATGGTGGCGGGGGACGCGTACTGAAGGTCGAAGACCTCGCAGATCATGGCGCAGTGAGGCTGGAGCCTGATACGCTCTCCGTTGGGGAGCGTCAGAAGCCTGTTGTCGTCCATGACTGAGTTCATGTTCTCGACCCACACGGCGTCGACGTCTCCGTCGTAGATGATCCAGCGCATCTCGTTCTCCTTTCCGGGCGGAAGGGGCTGGTTGAGCTCGCGGAAAACGCGAGACAACACTCCGTCGGTCCAGTCACGGGTGACGGGGTCCATGACTCCGTACAGCTCGTTGATGGTCTGGGCCTTGGGGTTGATGATCCAGCTCTTCACTGAGGTGCCGTCGGCCTTGATCCTCGCGTTGGCCAGAGTTTTCAACACCAACGACTTGCCGCCGCCGGTGGGCCCCACAATCATGGTGGTGTGCCTGACAATCTGGGTCTCGAACATCTGGACGCATTTGTCGATCAAATCACTAAAGACCTGCTGCTCGCTGCACTTGTAGCCGTTCTTCTCCAAATCAAGCGCGATCTCGCGGTTCAAATCCTCGTATCCGACACGGGGGCAGTCCAATCCAGGGAAGAGATCGTTGATCAAACCGAGGAAGAGCGGGACATCCTCGAAGATGTACTTGGGCATGTTGGCGTCACGTAGGATACGCATGAGCACAAGATCCTCGGACATTTCGGCGAACTGGCGCTTCAAGCCTCCAGCCATGACCAGCACGGTCTTCATGGAGCGAAGTCCGAAATCGTAGTGGTACTGCTTGGAGAGCTGCTCCCTGGAGAGCTTGTAAAGCACGACCATCTTCTTGGCCAGACTCTTGGAGTCGTCGAAGCCCTCAGAGAAGAGCATGTTCTCGGCGATCTTCTGGAGATCGGGGACAATCATAGTGACGGGGCGGAAGAGCGCCTTCAAGTTATCGGGCAGCTCGGTCCTTCCGGCGTATCCGGGGTTCATGGTGATAAAGACTCCAGAGGTGGCGAAGCCGTTGACGCGCTTGATGTTCACAGAGCTTCCAGTTCCGATGTCGACGGTCGGCGAATCGTAGATCAAACTGTTCTGGATGGCCTTGAGCTGGGCAGAAACGACGGAGAGCACCTCAATGTTGATGCGGTTGAACTCGTCGAAGCAGCCCCAAGCTCCAACCTGCACGAGACCGCAGAAGGTGGATCCCATGGCCTTGTAATCGAGACCCTCTCCACAGTTGATGACGAAGCAAGGCAGGGCAAGACTCTTGGCGAGATCCTTGACGGTCTCGGTCTTTCCGGTTCCGGCGGGTCCAGCGGGACTTCCGCCCAACTTGAAAGTCAGGGCCTGGGTCAAGGTCATGTAGCAACGGTCGGTCAACGGGGTGATGACCAAACGACCGTTCAAGCCCATGTACTCGTAACCGTAGCGGAAGGTCCCGGTGCACTGCTGGATGACGCAGTTGTCCTCGTCTTTGTCCCAGTAGAACCTGAGCTGGGACTCCCATTCGAACGCCTTGGCGTTCAAGATGGACTCCCTAACGAAGGCTGAGACGATGTCACGAGCGTGCACGTCGATGACGAGAAGAGTGTTGACCTTCTTACGCGTGATCTTGTCGAGGGGCGTACGGATGATGACCACCATATCGCCGAGTTCGCCCGTGAGCTTCTGCTCGAGCTCCTTCAAGGCGTACTTGTTGCCCTTGGCAACTCGGCGGAACACGTCCTCGACCTCCCAAGTCCACCAAATCTGCGAACCGCAGATGGTGTTCATGCCTAGAGTATCGCCGCAGATCCAGTCCACGCGTTCCTCCTTTCCGTAGCGGAAGACGGCCTCCTTGGTGATGTACCAAAGACTAGCGTTCATCTCGTGCTCGACGGCCGTCATCCAGCACTCGACGGCTCCCTCAATAACCACATTGGTGACGCAGTCGAAGCTGCGACGAGCGTAGCGAGTCGCGTGAAAGTTGGTGTTAATTTGTTAGAAATACGTGGCGATGATAGTGATGGCGCTCCTGCGTTGGAAGCTACTAGCGCCGCGTCACTCCTCGTGGAAACTCATTACGGCCATAAATATTGTACTTCCAGCTCGTCGCTTCGCTCCTCGCAGAGCCTCACCTCTCCTTCTCACTACTGGTCATGCTAACGATGGTTTTGTCTCCCCTGCCGAAGCCGATCTGCTTGACGTTGTCGAAGAGCTTGAGCATATGCTCCTGGATCGAGGTGGGGTCCGAAGATCCGAGCACCGAAAGGAGCTCGTCGTCGGAGATGAAGTAGAAACGCGCGAAGGCGTTCCTCTTTGTGTCGAGGTAGTCGGTCAAGGACTTCTGGCACTTGTCGAGCTTCTCGGACAGGCCGTGAAGCGTGTCGAGCCTGCAACGAGCGAAGCGAGTCGTATGAAGATTAGCGTTGACGAGTTAGCATTGGGTAGGGATGAAGGCGGCGTATGCCTTTATACTAAAGCTACTAGCGCAGATGAATTATGAATGTAATTATTGTATTCCCAGCTCGTCGCTTCGCTCCTCGCTACGTCTCACCTGCTCTCGGCGTTGCACGCCTTCACCACATTTTTGGTCTCGTTGGTGACCTTCATGATGGTGCGGAAGGCCTTGTCGATGGCATCGAACTTCTTGGCCTCCTCGGGCAGCTGGAGGCGGATGTCCTCCGCTCCGATGAAGATGGATTCCAAGTACATCCACTTCCTCTGGACGACGAACCAGATGTCCAGACACTCAATGACGTTGTTGAGCTGCTTCTCCCAGAGCTTCACCTTTTCGGCGAAGATGACGACGAAGCGGGAGCCGGACATGGTCTGCAGGTTGAGCAGGTGGTCCTCGAGCTCTAGCTTGATCTCGTCCGCGGCGCACAAGATGTAGCCGCGGTCGTTGCCGTCCTTGGTGTACTTCTTGAGCTCGAGCTCGGTCTTGCTCCAGTGGTCCTCGATCTCCTTCAAAGAGATCTCGATCTTGTTCTCCTGGACCGCCTCGTTGACGCACTCCTCCACGGCCGTCTGGAAGTGGTGGAGTTCCATCGCGAAGATGTTCTCTAAAGTGAGCGTCTTGGGGTTCATCTCGAACTTTACTCCGGTGACCTCCATTAGCTTCTCCCAGTGGCGCATCTTCATCGCGTCGTTCTTCAAAAGCACGATGAGGGGGATGGACTCCTTGAACTGAACCACGGTGTCCTCCACCGCCTTGAAGGTGGCGGTCTCCTTGCCGACCTTGTTGAACTTGCGGCACTTCTTCTCGAGCTCTCCGATTCCGTTCTGCAAGACCTCGACGTCGAGCTCGGCCCAGAGGGTGGTCGACTGGATCTCACGGAACTCCTTGAACTCCGAGTAAAGGGCATAGATGAGAGAAAGCTTCTCCATCTCAACCTCGAGCTCGTTCAGGGCGGGGTAGCCAGTGACGGGAATATTGAAGAGGTTCTCGGCGTTGACGAGGTTCAGCTTCATGTTGTTCATGTCGTGCAAAGTGCGCGTGTACGTGTCCATGACCTCAAGGCCCTCGTCGAGGGTGATGTTGGGGTTGCCGGGTCCCGCGTCGAGGAACTTGCGCTTCTCCTTGTTGCACTCGTCCTGGAACTTGACGGCGTCCTCCTTGGTGACCTCGCGGAATTGGTCCTTGACGTCGACCAACCTCAAATCCTTGGTCTTGCTGTCCACCCACAAAATGTGCCAGACATCCTTGAGCTTCTCGGCGGCCTCGAACTCTTCCTCGGGAATGCTGATATTATACCTCTTGAGGGTGGCGTAGCGCTCTGTGACGTCCGAGTAAGCGAGCTCCATGTCCATGGAGGAGTTGGAGATGTCGCCGATGACATTCAAAACAAACTTCAATTCCGTGAGGTCCTTGGGGTCAGAGCTGATCTTGGACCTGAAGTCGTCGATCTTGGTCGTGCAGTCCTCGAGGAGCGTCTTGGAGGTGGTGTGGAGCGCCTTGCCGTAGTCCTTCTTCCACTCGCCGGCTTGCTTGGAGATTTCGATTGCGACGTTGTGGCAATCGATGCGGAGGAAGTTGACGTCCTTCTGGGAAGACTTGAGGTCGTGGGGTTTCACGGACTCGGCGAGATCCTCGTTAAAGGCGAGGCGGGAGTCGTAGAACACGCAGCTCGAGTCCTTCTCAATGAGCTTCTCCATAACCTGCTTGCGCTTTGGGTTCCAGAGGTTGAACTCGGTGTCGTACCTCCTCCAGCCGTCGAGGTAGCGGTTCATGGTCGTGAAGACCTTGTGGATCGCCTGGTTGAGCTTTACAGTGACGTCGACGACGTAAGGGTTCTGCGAGACGTCCTGGTAGAAGGAGTACTGGAAGGGCTCCTCGTCGTCGGAGATGACCTGGGGCGGCGTCTCGAGGCAAGTGCCGTTCATCCAGCGCGCGAAGGTCTTGGCCGACTCGGGCAAGTTCTTGACGCACTTGTTGAGGTACTTGTAGATGTCGTTGAGCTGGGGCGAGACGACGAGGTCCTTGCCATTGAGGGAGACCTTGACCTGGCAGATGGGGGAGCTGGACTTGGACTGGACAAGGCCGAGGAAGGTGGCCATGGACTTGACGACCATGGTGGTGACTGCGTTGAAGACGCGCTTCTCCCAGTACTTGTAATACGAGGCGAGCTGGGGGGCCTGCGACGAGCGTAGCGAGTCGCATGAAGATTGGAGTTGACGGGTTAGAATTGTGCGGGTAACGTTAGGGGTGC
>BLQM01000282.1:1933-40215 GCA_012489335.1 Triparma laevis f. inornata
CACCCAAATCTAACTCCCCAACAACTCCCTCTCTTATCATTCATCAGGCTACATGGACACACTTATGGACGTCCTCTCAACCGACATGATCTTAAACCACCCCGAATACAAATTCAAGAACTCCTACAACCCAACTAGTCCAACCTTATCCCACACGAGCACCCCAAGTCCATCCAGACCCAACACGTCACAGAGTGCACAAAGCGGTCGAAGCGGGGGGAGTAAACATAGTAGAGGAAGTAGTCGGAGTCATAAAGAGGTTGCGTTAACTCCTCGAGAGTATTTAGAAGTTTTCGAGAAGGATCTACCTAACCCTTCATCGGTAATTAATCCAGACGGTACGTTAGATTACACCAAGTACGTCGGGGATCGCACGAAGGAGCAGGTCGCGGAGGGAGTTAGAGAGTGGGCGAAGTATGCTGGGGGGCCGCCGAGTGATGCGGAGTTACCGTTTTCGAGGTGTGTGGTGTGTACGTTGCCTTTTGGGAGTTGCGAGCATACGAGGGATTGGATGAATTATAAGAGTCCGGCGAGTAGGATGCAAAAGGAGAGGGACGTGGTTGATAGTACGCTGTTTGATATGGAGGATGTTTTGGAGGTGGGGAGTGAAGGGTTAAATGAGGAGTTGAATAAGGGGATTAGGACGGTTAGTTTGCCGTTGACGCATATTAGTCATATGCATTGGACGGAGGTTGTTTGTAGGGAGAGTGATAATATTGAGGGGAGGAAGATTGATTTGTCCAGTCCGCCGTGTCAGGGGGGGGCGAGGTGAGGCGAAGCTTTGCAGCGACCAAGCCCAGCGAGGACGAAGCCAAGCGAGAAGCGAAGCGACGATCACAAAAATAACGTTCTATTATACTAACTCGTCGCTTCAATCCTCGCATTTCGTCCTCGTCCACGTCCCTAACAGCGGGGTCATGATACCTAACGCGGTTGGACAACCCCACTTGATTGTTCACGGAGGAATTCGGTACCCTCGAAACGGTGTCTTCCACGCGTACAGCAGCACGCTGATCGGGAGCAAGCAGGAGGCGGTTTACGAGGATAGGGTGTTCGTTTATAGTATGGTGGAAATGACGTGGCATGTGCCGCATCATGAGGGAGCGGTGGAGGATAAGCCGAAGGGGAGGTACGGGCACTGTGCGGTTGTGTTTCCAGATAGGTGAGTAAGAAAATTGAGATGCGCACCCCGCGCATACGCTTTATCATTCACACACGTACACGCACACACACTTGTAGAACAATGTGGACCTTTGGGGGCAGGCAGAAGACCGGGATCTGCAGCGACGACGTGCACATCTGGGACTTTGACTCGGCGAATTGGAGGAAGATCGAGTACGACAGAAACATTGTCCGCGTGCCGCCCCCCAGGTTCTGCGCTTCGGCGACTTTCGTGCCCGAGGAGGGGAGGCAGGGCAGCGTGGTCGTCTTCGGGGGAAGGTGAGAAAACGCAAGCAATATATATATATGTATTCAACACCACCCAATTCTAACACGCTTCGCTTACAGGGACGGACACGACAACTTCGGAGACTTGTGGATCTACGACGTGGCCACGACAGACTGGAGTAACCCGGTCTGCATAGGAATTCCTCCGTCTCCTCGGCACGGCCACTCCGTGATTGGTTTAGATGGCGGGAGGGTGATGGTCCTCGGAGGCTGCTGCGTGAGTCCGAGCGCCGAGACCGGGATCCCGGAGAATATCGACGAGCTCGACGACAAGATGCAGGCGGCCAGCAACAGGCTCGAGCAGTGCTACGCGCTCGAGAAGGCCGAGGCTGAGGCGGCGGGCCTGGTTTTGGAGAGCGAGGTGAGAACCTGCGAGGAGCGAAGCGACGAGCTGGGAATACGACAATTACGATTGTGCTTCAGTTGCGCTGAAAGATTCAGTGTCAACACCGACGCTCTTATCGCCACTACGTAATTCTAACTCGGCTAATTACGCAACACCAATCTTCATGCGACTCGCTACGCTCGTCGCAGGCGGACTACATTGGCTGGAAGGAGCTGGCCCGCCTGGGGGCGCAGGCCGCCGCAGCCGTTGCCAAGAGGGAGAGGGACACGCGGGACGCGGAGAACGACCTTAACGCCACGCTGCAGGAGCGGGCTGCCGCGATGCACTGGGCCAAGATGAACGCTAACCACGGAAGGGCGTACGTGGGCGGAGTCCACGACCACCAGTACATGGATATCACGCTCTTGGACGTGCAGAGCAAAGGTAAGAACTTTATACTAGCGAGGAGCGGAGCGACGGGCATTAAGATCATTCAAACTAACACGTCGCTTCGCTCCTCGGCACAGTCTGGACCGAGCCAACTGCACCGCCTTGCACCGGAAAGCTGCCCTTGGCCAGGATGAACCACTCCGCCGTGAACTTAGCCGGCAATATCATCGTCATCGGCGGTTGCCACCCCACATCCACCAGGGTGACCCTGAGCGACAGCGATGTTCACGTGCTGGATATCGAGAGCTGGCGCTGGACGATTCCCGCGGTGGAGAACACCCCCTTCGCCATGCTGCCGACCCTGGACGCCGCCAAGAACGCTGTGCGGAGGGCGAACCGCGTTCTGGAGGACGAAATCGGAACCGCCCAGAGCATGGGCGTGCCGGGAGGAAGGAGCATCGAGGTCGCCGAGGCCGAGGCCGTGCTAAGCGTTTGTAACTGGAGACTGAAATCGCTCCAAGAACAGTGCAAGATGCTGAGGGACCCCCCCCCAGGGAGGTACGGGCACACGGCCGTGGCCATGGGCCAGAGGATTTACTTCGTCGGGGGCTACGAGGCGGACAGGAGCGTCGGCAGTGGAGACGAGATGGTAGTCCTGGACTTGGAACAGTCTGACGAGAGGGAGCGTCGGCTGCGGGAGGAGGTGAGGCACGGGTAGTACGATATTTACGATCGTAATTCGTTTGCGCTAGTACCTTCAAACGCAACAGCGTCATCACTATCATCGCCGCGCATTTCTAACAAAGTAACGCCGAATTTCACGCGACTCGCTACGCTCATCGCAGTTCCACGCCCGGCTCGAGAGGGAGCGCAGGATCAAGGACTTCCTCGACGAGCAGGCGAGGAAGCAGGCGGAGTACGAGGACCGCATCAGGAGGGAACGCGAGCAGAAAAAGGAGCGCCAGGAGAGGAAGCAGATGGAGTTCGAGGACATGCTCTCTCGACTGCCGCCCAAGACGTTCGCTCCAACGCCTCAGTTCAAGTTCGCCAACAAGCACACCATCTGGCTCAAGTGGGAGCAGGTGAAAAAGAACAGCGAGGGCAACTGGATCGGCGCAGGACGGGTGGTGTACCGGTTGTTCAAGAAGGGGGGCTACCAGCATTTGGAAAGGGGGTCCAAGGTCCTCGTGCAGTACGTCGAGGTGGAGGGGGGCAGCAAGAAGGGCATGAAGATGAAGGGTTCCATGAAGGAGTCACAGAGCAGTATTTTGGGTGGGGGTGGTGGGAGCAGCATTGGGGGCGGAAGCGCGTCCTTTGATGATAACGCGAGGTGAAGTACTGCGAGGAGCGAAGCGACGAGCATTAAGAACATTATAAACTAACCCGTCGCTTCGCTCGCCACTTCTCGCTACGCTCGTCGCAGCATCGGCAGCAGCAGCATGATGAGCTCGTCACTGATGGCCAGCAGCGTCGACCAGCGCAGCCAGGTCGGGGGCTGGTACCCGGCCGACGTCAAAAAGGCTCACAAAGAAGGCATGTTCGACGTCCACTACAACGGAGGTGGCAAGGAGAAGAAGGTGGACCGCGCCAGGATCAAGCTCGTTGAAGAGCCCGAGTGGGAGCTCATCTACGAGGGGAAGGATTTGAGTTACGCGGTGGAGGCCAGCGTCCCGGACGTCATATTAGAGAGGGAGCCGGGGATCCAAATCGAGATGTCCTTCTGCATGCAGACCGTGGGGACCGAGTACCCCATCGAAGAGCCGAGTCTTCATTCTCTGCAAGCCACCTACAGCACCATCAACAGGGACGCGACGGTCGAGGCCTTCATGTCACAGATTAAAAGTAAAGCGACAGATGACAGCGACAGTGTCAGCAGAGGGAAGAAAAAGATCAAGGAGGCAATTGAGATCGACGGGCATTTAGTGGAGAGCTGGTACAACGGGAAGCTGGTCGAAGGAGAGGGTTACGGAAAGCATTACGTCTAGTGAGTTAATGTTGGGGTTGGGTTGTGTGTTTAGTAGACGTTGTAGTAGTTGGGTTACTGTTGTATTTTAGTATTGTGATGTAAACATAGTTTTTTGCAGATATAAAGGTTGGCTTTTAATAGTTTTCTACGTTTGGATGAACCCTCAGCAATTCCGCCAATCTTTCTTCGTTTCCACTCTTAAGTAGGCAGACCCTGAAGTTCTACGCGCAATCCTTAGTCGCTTTTTTATACTTCCCAAGCTGCGCCTCATATCCCTCGAGCGCTCTCTGATAAAGCTCCTCCGCTTTCTCATAATCCTTTTGAACCTTGTAAATAATCGCGATATTCACCACAGTGCCGAGCGTCTCAGGATGATTCTTCCCCAACAACCTCTCGCACCCCTCCAAAGCTCTCTCGTAATACTCCAAAGCCTTCTCGTAATTCTTCAAACCTTCATAAACTGCTCCCAAAATATTCAACGATCCCAACGTATCCTTGTGATCTTCTCCCAGCACCTTCATCCTCCCCGCCAAGCACCTCTCCCAAACTTCCTTCGCTTCCTCAAACTCTTTATTCTCGTTCAGCTGAACACCAAGTGAGTTGAGCGTCCACAAAGTTACAACATTCTCCTCTCCCAACGCCCTCTCCATCCTCTTCAACAAATCTCTTAACTTCTCAATAAGTGCCTCGCTAATATAATCACTTGCAGTACTCATAAGCAAACCCTTTGTCGCATTGAGCGCCTTCTCGCTATCGCGCCCTCGCTGCTCCTCCTACCCCTCCTTCGCTCGCTTCAAGTATCGCCTCGTATCCTCAAAATCCCTAACCTTATTACACGCCCTCCTCAAAGCATAACAAGCGTCCAAAACCTCCAGCTTCCTCGGATCGTTCTTCTTCCTCTGCTGCTTTTTCTTCTTTCCTCGTACTTTCTTCTCCTCCGGCATCGCAAACTCCAAAACCTCCAAAATCCTCCTCCATGCCACTACCGAAAGCGACATATCGTCAAAAACCTCTTGACTACACAGCTTCGCCAACGCCCTGAGCTTCACAAGATCCTCCGACCTCGTGATCCTCAGTACCTGCTGCTCCAACTGCCACTATAAACCCCCACCTCGAAACTGGAGATTTCTTCTGCGGCGGAGCGCAGATTTTTTGTGGTACTTGAAGTGCGCCGCTTGATGTTTTTAGAAGCAGTAGTCAATCTCGCCGCATTTGGAGCAGCGATGCTGGCCTTTCAATCTGCAGCCTGGAAATCCACAGGTGCGCGAAAGTTCTGTTGAGGAGGGAGGCATGGGGGCCGCGGGTTTGGACGGTGATTGGCTAGATTTCATTTTGGGGGGCGTTTGGTGTGTGTTGAGGGAAGTGAGGGGGGGCTGATGGGGTATGAGTGTACGTTAAAAGAGTAACAGACTTTGGGATTGCGCGTGGGATGGTAAAATCGACGAGACTGAAAATGGAGGGTTTAAAATCTGAGAAAGTTTAGCAGCCAATTTCTCGAAACCTACGCGTACCACGATGTCCAAGTCTGTAGCCTCTGAGTCTAGGGAGGCCCACGAGAGCCGCCTCCACTTTCCCTCCCTTCTCCACCGACGAACTTGGGGGTCGCTGGGAAGGTTTGCTTTAACTGGGTGGACATTCCAGAGGTGACTGGCAAGCCAGAGCTTAAGGACCGCATTGCGCAGGATGAGAGTTCGAGCAAGATCCCGTCGACTGGCAAGCCAGAGCTTAAGAACCGCATTGCGCAGGGTACGAGTTCGAGCACGATCCCGTTGACCGCTCTCACTCTCTCTCAGCAACGGCTCGCCGCCGCCCCTGTTCTCAGCCCTGTCCTGCTACGACCCGCCGACGCTCGGCAACAGCTCGCCGCCGCCCCTGCTTTCAGCCCTGTCCTGCTGCGACCGCACGATCTGGAGATTCTAGGAGATCTCGGGAAAAGATCCGAATCCACCCTCCCCCGTTGTCCTTACGGACGCGCCTGCACCAACACCAGCTTCTTCGGCAGTTGCAAGTGGGAACACCCCGAAGTCAGGTACATCGACGAGAAATCAAAGAAAGAAAAAGTTCGGTTAGTAAAAGTGGTCGGAGTACAAACCTGCGTGCCTTGCGGTTTGAAGTTCCCCTTGACGGCGAGATTCTGCTCCAAGTGCGGCCTGGAGACTACGAACGATGGAAAGACGCACGATTGGGTCTTGGACAGGAGCAACAACGAGGAGAAGTTGCCAGGCTCAAAGAGTCCGCAAGCAGCGAGGCTCATTGCGGCTGTTTGCAAATCCGGTTCCAACTGCACTTTCTCGGCGTCGGTGTGCCCAAACGGTCCAGGGTGCACGCAGGCGTTATGCAAATCGTGGCACGGACAGGAGTGCCGTGACGGGGAGCACTGCACCCATTTTACAGTTAACAATGTTGGCTGTTACTTTTATCACGGGCCTGATGGGAGGATCCTCGACAGAGTGTTGTGTATGGACGGAGAAAACTGTACCTTTCAGCACTTTCGAGGGTGCAGGTTCTATCACCCCAACGGGAGGATCATGGACAGGAAGAGGAAGAAGAATTAACTGCATCTTTGTTCAATCAAATATTTTGCTTCAGCACTCTCTCCCCCTCGACGACCTCCGCTTTTTTACTCCTCCCCCCTTCCTCGCTTCTGAATCCTCCTCCCTCCCAGCCTCCCTTTTCGTACCTTTCAACGACCGACTTGCACCTCCCCAGCTCGAAGCTGTGACGAGCGAAGCGAGGAGCATTAGCGTAACAAGTAGCGAAGCGATGAGTTAATTTATAGTGTTCTTATAGTTTATAATGCTCGCCGCTTCGCTCCTCGCGGTAACTCGCGGAATTAACGCATTTCCAGCTTGTCGCTTCGCTCCTCGCAGTTTCTCACCTCGCTTCATCCTCTACGTCTTTCAGAACACTCTCAATATTACAGTTACTCCCGCTCTTCAACCGAGTCAATCGAACGTTAACCTCCTTGACCGCTTCCGAAATGTTAGGGGGTTTATCCTCCTCAATTTCATCGTTCAACGAAGATATTATCTCGTTCAGTGTCTTCGGTACACCCGATACCTCCGAGTTCGGGTGGCTCAACGTGCTTAAGCGTTTGCTGACTTCAGAGCTGCGACGAGCGAAGCGAGTCGCACAAAAATCGGTGTTATCGAGTTAGAATTGCGTAGCGAATAAAGAGGCTTGTAAGTTTCCGGAGCGCTAATATCGTATTCATAGCTCGTCGCTTCGCTCCTCGTTGGGCTTTGTCCTCGCGACTTCGTACCTAATCCTGTCGAACATATCGTCGGCCCTTAGCCCTAAATCGATGTAACTTTGAAGTAGGATTCTCATATCGCTCGCTCCTAAATTCCCCGTCATATCCTTCGTTTCTCCCGCGAGCCTCTGCGCAATCTGCGGCGAGCGAAGCGGCGAGCGAAGTGAGCCGAAGAGCGAAGCGACGGGTTAGTTTAATGCGTTCTTAATGCGAGGAGTAGGAGCAAGAACGATGCGGGCTTCGAGCTCACCTTCTCGAGAATATCCCCGATTTCGTCTAAGATCTCTTCACTATTCGATTCTCCGCTGTCGTCGTCCGCAGAGTTTTTGATTAAGCCGTAGACGGATTTCCTCATTTTCGTTAATATCCAAACGCTGCGCCTGATATCTCCAACCCCGAAGGCGCCTATTTTCGTTTGCAGGCCGACTAGTAAGTTGCGCAGGAGGGTCAAGTCGGCGTTCGGTTTATTGAAGTACCCCATGGTGATGAGTCCGGAGAGGACTTTGGAGTTGAGGCGTCCGTCGAGCTGCGAAGAGCGGCGAGCGAAGCGAGCTATGTTAGAATTAATTTGAGGGGGAGAAGGGCAAGTATATATATTTATGTTATCACCTCTTCGATGTCGTCGACGGTCAGATTTATCGGGACTTTGAGTGAGCCCGCGACGCCGAGTTCTGCAAGGCCCCAAAGGATCTCGGCGGTGTCGGAGGGGAGCAAGGTGTTGAAACCTTCTTCGTTCAACATGTCAACCGCGCAGTTTCCAAGCTTAACAAAGCTCGCCCGTCTCTTTGACGTTCCTTCGAAGCGAGCGGCGAGCGGCGAGCGACGAGCGAAGAGGGCCGTGTTAGTCGTTGGGTGACAGCAGATAATACATGCTCTTCGTCCTCACTCTCTCTCTCACCTTCTCCGCTCGTGAGAACGACGCCTCCGCCGTCCAGGCTCATGGCGGCGCTCCAGATGAGCCTCGCCAAATCTCTCGCGCTCAAAGCCTTGAGCATTTCGCCTCCGTTGATGCTGAAAATTTTGGCGGTCAAGTGGACGAGGTCGTTCCCTCCTTTTCTGCGGTGGTTCGAGGTGTTGCGGTTGATGAGTTTTACGAAGCTGTGGGCGAGCGTAGCGAGCCGTGTTAGTTATTTAGCAAGAACAACGGCAACGAGCGACAACTCGCTCTCGCTCACCTCCACGTTGTCTTGCATAGAATGCCGGTGTCCATGGGCAAGTCGTTCAGAGGCACCGCCTCCTTCTCCTCCGAATCGGGGGAGATGGACTTGAGCTGACTAGTCTCCCACTGCCTGAGGGCGAGTTCTATCACCGCGTAGATTCTTCCGGTTGTGGAGTACGTGTGGGAGATGTGCTGCGATTGCGAGATGTCGCCGAGCTGAACGAAGCGACGAGCGTGTTAGTAACTCTATCGGCCACACCAACGCTCATAAAATAAACGCTCTTCATTCTTTCTTTCTCACCTTCCCGTACGCCCACGCAATCCGCCCTAGCTCGTCGCACGAGAACTTGTCAAGCCTGCTCCCCGCGATTTCTATAGCGGATTGAGCGAGCTTCGGGAGAATGTCACCGGAACCCTTCGTAAACTGCACGCCCTCTTTGTTCGAGCAGAACGCGACCGCCCACATTAACTTTGCGAGTGTCGCGGGTTGGAAGGAGTCGGGGCCGTCTTTCTCGTCTCTGCAGTCGATGGGAACGTCGTCAGGAGCGACTCCCATTCGCACGAGGCTGCGACAAATAGTACCGAGTTAGTATGGACTTTTTCTTAATCACTCCTCGCTCCAAAACACGCTTCCTCGCTCACCTCCACTTCGCGATTTGACCCAAAACCCCCCTCACATCCTCCCTCGCCAACATTTTCCTCGTTTTCTTACTGTACAAATTCTTTCCGCTCCCCTTCGCAATCGCCCACGCCACATTCGCCAGATCCATCCCCTCCATCTTCTCAAACGCGCTCGTTCCAGCGAGGTGCAGGTGCTTTACTGCTAGGTTTAGGATTTGGGAGGTTTGTTTTGATTGGGTTGTTAGGCTCCACATTATTATGGAGAGGTCTTGGGGGGTGAAGGAGACTGGAACGGGAGATGGATCTGCCGAGGGATCTTCTACCGAGGGATCTACTTCGGGAGCGACCTCAGTAACCCCTGCTCCCTCAGTCCCCTCCTCAGACTCGACTTGTTCGATTTTCGTTATGACTTCTTCCGCCTTCTTCTCGTCCCCCCCCTCCGCCCTCTCCATTTTATCAATCACCGCCTCAGTCTGAACCGCCTCCTCAGCCTGCGACGAGCGTAGCGAGTCGCATGAAGATTGATGTTAACGAGTTAGAATTATGTAGCAGCGATAGGAGCGTCGGCGTTTACACTGAAGCTAATAGTGCAGCTGAATTTCGAGCGCAATTGCCGTACTCCCTGCTCGTCGCTTCGCTCCTCGCAGTTCCTCACCTCCGCCTTGGCCGCGGCCAAAATCGTCGCAGCGTCGACCACGACGGTGTCGCCGTCGCTCATCTTCTCCCTCTCCTCGTTAGCGGCGGCCACGGCGATTCTGGCTGTGTCGCTGTCGACTTCTTCGGTGTTTGACGTTGAGTTTTTAGGGGGAGACTGGATTTCGGGTAAATTCGTCATTTTTAAGGTCGTCATTTCTGATACGTCTTTCGTTTGGGTTTGGGAGTCCTCCTCTGATTCATCCGGTACTCCGAACTGCGCGAGCCGTGTTAGTCATGAAAACGAGGAGCGGAAAACGACGAAAGAAAGTTGACGCACCTTCAGCAACTTGACCAACCTCCTCTTGACCCCCTCAATTCCCTTCTCCACGACCTCCCCTTCGATTTTCATCTCCCCCAGTCCACTTAAAACCCGAACCAAGTCCTGAGCGTAGAATGTTGTTAGTGTCTCGTTGCTTGTAATCGTCAAAAATGTGTCTCGATATTGTCTCACCTCCACCAACATATTCTTATACATCTCCCCCTCAACCATCCTCCTACAACACTCACTCAAAGTCCCCTCACACCTTATCCCGCTAAACCTATAAACATACCCAAAAACATAACAGCAATAACTCACTTCTGAAGGCTTTAAATCAGTTGAATTAGAAGATAAAAGCGCTTTCGAATATTTACTCAACCCCTTCATAATTTTCCTCGGTTGAATCGTACACAATTTCTCCGAATTATGCGCTCCCAACCTCGTCAAAGCATACGCAGATTTACTCGCACACATTAAATCAAATTCACTGTTCAATATCGAAACCGTGCTATTACCAGTTATAGTATCGTCGACGAATGATTCGATCATGCATAGAACACATTCAACTACTTGCTCGAATCTGTCTCCGAGCGAGTAAGATATCGCATGCGGATTGAGTGTAAAACGTGTTAGAAATTTACGTAGCGGTTTACTTGTGGCGTCGCTATCTTGACGTGTCGCTAGTAGTGTAGGTGGATTACGAACGGAAATAATTCGCATTTCCAGCTCGTCGCTGAGACTAATCGCAGTTTCTCACCTTCTATCACTCAGAATAGGACTGACGTAATTAAAATATCTACTCTCCTGTACATTCTCCTCCCTTTCTCCCCCCTCAGAATCAGCGATAGCGTTGAGGACGGAGGAGGCGAGGATGCCGTCGATGGGGGAGGTGGTGCGGATGCGGAGGAAGATGTCTTGAGAACGTTTTATTGAGGGGATTTTTGAGGAGGAGGAAAGGAGGGAGGAGGGAGTGGAGGTTGAGGGGTTACTGAGGAGGATGGAGGGAGGGGCGAGCGCGAGACAAGGCGAGCGCGTTAGTTGTGGAGATAGCGGAACTTGTTGCGCTCGAGTGACGTTCTGAGTACCTGAGTAATTCGGACATTTTCGATAAAAGCTCTGCGTTAGGGTCAGGTTTACGGGTTAAGAAGGTAGGTGGAGGAGGGTCTATAGGGGAGCTGCGGAGGAGGGTTAGTTGATGTGAATATTCGCATTCTACGGCGGGCGAGCACAGGCGGTTCGCATTCTATTTTTTTAGATGGAAGACGAGGAGCGAAAAACGCGACGAGGATGTGGAACACGAGAGACGATGTAGAGCGATTACGCGGACGAGAATTATTTGTCGCCTATTAATCTTACTCCACGTATTAAGAACGTTTGTGCACTAATATTGAGGAGACGTAAGCTACGAGACGATCCCCCTCGGCGAATGGATGACAGTACATTAACCTCGTGGCCGTTCCGCGCTGAACGTCCAGCCAGGCGACGGACGGTCGCGCTTCAATAGCGCAACGAAAACCTTTATTTTCGGGCGATACGAGCTAAAAATCTAGCAGCAGAATATTCCTGGGAACTCAAGACCCGAGACTTTCGCAGTCGACGACGAGCAGGCCGAGCGACTTCCCTCCCTCTCCGTACCTTGACGTGACGTGCATCGGTAAAATCAATAAGATCAGAGTGAACACTTGAATCATTCGAAGTTTTAGGATGGAGAAAGTCATTGTTTATTCGATAGGATTGTGCGCGGGAAGGGTGGTACTGAGTTATTGAGATTTTTAGGACGGAGTGAAGGCGCAATTCGGTTCACACGAAAGTGTGATCGATTAACAATGATCCTGGGCGTTATGTGGATACTCGGTTTCAGGAGAGCCGCAAAATGTACACTTTGTTGCGTGGATTGATCAGGGATATTCAAATCTTAGCGTTAGTCAAGCAATGCTTCTCCAGGATTTCAACCAGATTGCAATTCGATCGTCTCACATGCTCCGCGTACTCTTCCTCGCTCTATGCCTGAGCTCAGGCGCTGCCTTTTTCAGCACACCTGCATCTGTTGTATCAAGGAAACAGGTATCGCGCTTATTTGTTGAGCAAGTGGAAGGTAAATCTCGATGATCATCGTCGGCCATCTCGGATGCACCTCAAGAGGACAAAATGCCTCAAAATGGCCTCTACTGCACTGACAAATTAAGAGCGTGTCTAAGCTCCCACATAGCGCCCACCGCTTAACCGCTAACTCCTCTCCCCCCCCCCAATTACCCAGGAAACCCAACCTACAAAAAAGTCTTCGTCGCCGGCGGTGAGTTCATTGTCTCGTCGCTCGCTCCTAGCTAAATGCTACGATACCGACATCGCCTCGCACTGCGTACGACGCCGGCTCTGTTCTAGAGCTCTTACTTCTTCTTCATCGCATTCTTGAGCCGCGCATTGAGCGTCGTCAGCGAGCGCGACCCGTCGTGTTGCTCTGGCCCGGCACAAGCCAGTGCCCGCGCTGCCGCCAAGCTACTCTCGCAGATTTAGCTAAATAACACCGCAACACTACAACCCTTCTCAATATTAACCGCCTCTAACGTTGTCATCGTCGTCGCTTCGCTCCTCCGCTCGCTCGCAGGTACCAAAGGCGTAGGAAAATGCGTAGTTGAATCCCTCGCCTCCTCCGGCACCCAAGTCGTCTGTGTCGCCCGCTCCGACACCTCCGTCACCGACCTCAACACCATCGAAAACGTTCTATGCCATAAAGGCGACGCATTCGATTATAAATCAATCGAGGATAATATGTGGGGTTGCGACGCCGTTATCACTACGTTGGGGGGGACGACGGAGGAGGGGAAGAGGGTGGATTATGAGGGGAATAATAATGTTATTGAGGCGGCAGGGATTTTGGGTGTTACGAGGGTTGTGCTTGTTACGAGTATAGGTGCGTTGAGAGTGACGAGGAGAGAGGAAGATGAAGAGTGAATTACACAAATGATAAAACGCGCAACGTCCTAAACCTAAATTTGGACTAACAACACCCGCTCGCTTCGCTCTCCCCCCCCCTCTTTCCCCCCAGGCTGCGGTGACTCCAAAGACGCCGCCCCCCCCGCGGTCTTCGAAGCCCTAAAAGACGTCCTCTCCGACAAAGAAAAAGCAGAAAGAGTCCTCCAACGCTACTACACCAACACCAATTGGACGATCATTAGACCCGGAGGATTGAAGAGCGAGAAAATGACGGGAAAAGCGATTCTGACGGAGGATAAACTGGCGATTGGGAGTATTCATAGGGAGGATGTAGCGGATTTGGTCGTTAAGGTGAGAGCTCGAAAACGAATATTCGGAGAAATCGCTGCGCCTGCTGCTGCGCTTGCTGCTGCCCCGCATGTTTCGCCTGCTGGCATGTTGCGTCTGCTAAGCCTGCGATGTGAAAGTTGGCGTTGATTTGTTAGAAATCCGTGACGATGATAGTGATGGAATTCAGAGTCATTACGACCATAAATATCGTACTCCTAGCTCGTCGCTTCACTCCTTGCTGGGCTTCGTCATCGATAATCAAACAAATTCTAATAACTGTCTCTCTTCATAACAATTTCTCAGGCGCTCAAGAGCAGCAGCACGAAGAAGAAAATCCTAAGCGCGGTTGACATGAGCTTGGGGAGTAATGTAGGAGGGGAGAGGGAAGTCGCTGAGTTTCAGCTTTAGACCCAGCTTAAAATAAGGAGGTCGACGGGGAAGGTTTTCAGAGTTGCGTAAAATGGGAAAAGAGCTGCATGGCATTTGTTTTTAATCAAAATTTAAACTTAAATTATTCTTACGTTCTTACGTTGGTTTCGTTTTCGTCGCCTTCATTTTCCTGCTTTCTTCTCATTCTTTTTGTTCTTGTTCTTGTTCTTCTCCTTATCCGCAACCCCCCCCCCCACCCACACACACCATTCTTCTCGACTAGAGCCTCACCATAACCACCGCAATTCCTATTGCCTGACGTGAAATTCGGGTAGGCACTCGGGTTGTCGCTAACGCACTTCGTCAAATCAGAGCAACATTCGGAAATAACTGTTTTTGAAGCCTTAGCAATTGGAAGCTTTTTATTATATTCCGCAATTGCATCTTTAAGGTCTTTTAACGCACAGTCATAATTGGATTTATACTCGCCGCAATACAAATATTTTTCCATACCTTCTGTATCAGTCTCCCACAAGTAACATTCTTCACACACAATCCCACCGTCCCCATTTGCAAACGCGGTAATAATAGGGCCGTCTTTGTAACTGTGACTTTTTCGGTATCCACGGTGTCACATGTATAGTAACATTTCGCTTTCGCTTTATCAAGAGCGTTGCTATCAAAATTAAAACCATTGGTCTCACAGGAGACCGACGAGCCGAACTCATCGTCGACCAAGAGATCGTCTCCCGATTTCTTCTTCCCCTTCTCCTTATTTTAAGTCTTCTTCTTCAGCAAACGCTTGATCGTGTCGGGAGGGCGAATTGGGAAGAATTGTCGCACGCTCTCCGGTCTTCAATGCACCCCAGGGTTTGCCACTCCTTGTGGTTGTTTAGCACCTTCACAAGTTTGAAAAAAAATCTTTCGAGCATTCTGCTTGTTAATTCTAATAATCAAGATAGTATCCAAAAAGATCATATTGTTCTTGACAGGAATTCAATTCTTCTTTCAATGTTATGATTTGCGCCAGTAACACAACCTCCTCAGCTGGGTCGGTTTGAGCGCCTGCTGTTCTTAGAAGCAGCATCAACGGCAGGAGGAAGAAGAGCAAAAGAAACTAGCGTTCATGCTTAGACTGCAAGTGGCTACGAATTTGCGGAGTTGGGTTAGAGAGCGAGACACGCCGATGGCAAGCGATGGAACGGTCGTCGAGCTTTCTTTAGCTCGTACTCCTCATCGCGTTTTCCATTCGTTTCCCGATACGTGATGTGCCCGATAGACGCTGAGACCAAGATTTTGACACCGACTCACGTAGGTTCTCTGGCGGCTGTGGAGGACGAGGAAGTTTGGTGAGAGTTAGAAGAAAATGGAAAACGGCCATCGAGTGATTAAACTTTGAGAGCGCTGAAAACATTGGAACGATCGATTTAGGCGGTTTCGAATAATAATGGAAGTATTGATATGATTCTAGGCTCGGCGACAAATATTTTGACAGCGTTTGAACGAAACTTATGGAGTTTTCGGCTGATAAACTTTCTCAGATTTTCTTCCCTCAAATCTTAGTTTCGTCGATTTCACCGTCCCACACACAACTACAAAGTATGTTACTCTTTTCACGTACTCTCTTACCCCACCAATCCCCTCTCAACCCCCTCAACACACACCTACCGCCCCAAAAATGAAATCTAGTCAATCCCCGTCCGAACCCGCTCTCCTCCTGTTCCTCTCAAGGGTTCTGTCGATGAGGAGGATAAATACGAGGATAAGTGTGTTATCTGCCTCTTAGACGTCCCCGGCGCTCAGATGCGCCCTTGTAGTCACTCCACCACGTGCAGGGAGTGCGCGCAGGAGCTTTTGACGCGATCCGAGCCTTGCCCGATTTGCAGGAGTTTGACTTGTTGGAGATTGAAGGGGGGAGGGGAATCTACTACACTGTGAGGGAGGTGATGGAGCAACAGGTGCTGAGGATCACGAGGTCTGGAGATTTGGTGAAGCTCAAGGCGTTGGCGAAGCTGTGCAGCGGGGAGTTCTTTGATGATATGTCACTTAAGGTGGTGGCGTGGAGGAGGATTTTGGAGGTTTTGGAGTTGGCGATGCCGGAGGAGAAGAAAGTACGAGGAAAGAAGAAGAGGCAGAAGAAGAAGAAGGATCAGAGAAAGCTGGATATTCTGGATGCTTGTTATGCTCTGGGGCAGGCGTGTGGTTGGGTTGGGGATTAGGATGATGCGAGGCGATACATAAAGCGAGCGAAGGAGGGGTACGAGGAGCAGCTTGGGCGCAATAGTGAGAAGGCGCTCGGCGTGACGCGCTATTTAATTATGAGCACTAAAATGAGCGCGGAGAGAGAATTGAGAAGTTAAGAGATTTGATGAAGAGGATGGAGAGGGCGTTGGGAGATGAGAATGTTGTAACTTTGGATACGCTCAACCAACTTGGTACTGTGCTGCATAAAAATGGAGAATATGAGAAGGCGAAGGAAGTTCATGAGAGGTGTTTGGCGGGACGGACGAAGGTGTTAGGGGAAGACCACTCGGACACGTTGACGACGTTGAATAATTTGGGAATAGTTTATGATGAAGGTTTGAAGAATTACGAGAAGGCACTGGAGTATTACGAGAGAGCTTTAAAGGGGAAGGAGAGCACGTTGGGGGGAAATCATCCGACTACGCTTGACAGCGTGATGAGCATCGCGATCGTTTACAAGGCTCAAAAGGACTATGGGAAAGCCAAGGAACTCTATCAGAGAGCGCTCGAGGGATATGAGGCGCAACTTGGAAAGGATCAAAAAGAGACTGAGAGGTGCGCGTGGAACTTCAGGGGCTGTTTACTTGAGAGCAGAAACAAAGAAAGATTTGCAGAATTGCTGAGGGTTCACTCAAACGTAGAAATTGTTTTTAAAAGCCCAACCTTTACATTTAACAAATTTTACATTCTACATTCTCACTTTCGATCACGATTTCTTCTCTCCATCGTCTAAAACCTCCTCCCCACCTCCCTCATCTCCCACCAACCCTTCAACAACTCCATCCCCCCCCAAAACATCCTTCATCGTCAACTCCAAAATCCCCTCCTCACTAACCGCATTAACCTTCTCCCCCTGCTCCTTCAAAAACTGCGGCGAGCAAAGCGAGCCGTGTTAGAAACTCTTAGCTCAGAAAGTGTCGCCCGACGTTTCGACTGCCCACTACGTTACACCGTAACGAACGGAAAGTTCCTGTCAACTTCGACTACCTTCTCATTTTCTCACCTTCTCAATATCCCAACCTCCATCATTCTTATCCTCAAAATACCCTAAACGATCTGCTATTAAATGAAGGTTCTCACATCCGGGACATCGGACCATTACGACGCCGTTGAGGTAAGCGTTTTCGGTGAAACGCTTAGCTGACCTCGTATCACAGACTTTACAGGTATAGACTACGGCGAGTTTACGACCTTTGAGGGAGCATTTGTTTGTAGCGCGGAGAGCGAACGTCTCAACGTATTAGAAACGTTGAGTTGCGAAATGACGAACGTCAACGTTGAGGACGTGAGACTACCCTCGCCTCGTTACATACGGAATATTCACGCGGGTAATTAGCGAAGAGCTGAGATGATAGCGAAAAACTCACCTCCAGTTTGTGAACCAGGAACGTCAGGAAATAAAGTCCCTTCCTTCGGTGGTACCACATCACTGCATAACTTTAACGTCGGTGTATAGAAGCGCCTGAAAATGTTACTTGATAGTACGCGGGGGGGCGGGGTGTGCCGAAAAATTGAGGGAGCGAAGGAGGGACGGAAGGCTCGCAGGAATGAATTCATTATCAGTGGATTTTACTTTTCCTAACGTGTCTAGCACGTATTGAAGAAGTTGAGCGGGGAAATAAAGATAGTTAAATACAGAGAGGAATAGTCAGAGTACGTAGATACGTTCGTGTGAGGCAGAAGAATGCGATGAAGTCAACCCAGTGATGTGCAGTCTGACAAATCGTGATCCGAATCACAGCGTGTACGTGTACAATACGCCCTCCTTCGAAGGTCTGCAGTGCGTCTGTTGATTATTTTTCTGCTAATAGGAGACAGGCATACTCGTAACTGACGTGTGTGATGAATTACGAGCTCTCGAAAACACTGTCGACTACGTTCCGCAAAACGCCATCGTCACCGTTCTAACCCTCTCTCCTCCCTCCCCCCCAGACACTACAAAACATAAACAATAACAACAAATAAAATGGGATGGTTCGGAGGCGGTAGTAGCGAAGAGAGTAGCGGACCTCGTGATTTCTCGAGTACCGACGAGAGTAGTTTCAGCGCTCCGATACCTCAGCAGAGTAGGTGAGAATTGGGGTGTGTCGTCGCGTCGTCGGAACGCGTTCACTCTCAAAATGGCTTGCAATAACTCAGCGTCTAGCGAAAGCGAGGGATTTGCGTATGCCCTTCCTTCTCTTAAAACCTTACACGGGACTAACACGCTCTCTCCCCCACAGCGTTCAATCCGCCGGTATGGGCGCCTCCTCCCTCCAATCCTTCGCCGCCGAAATGCAACAAAAGGCCTTAGTCCAAGGCGTCGTCTCCAAACTAACTCAAATCGGTACGAACATCGTCTCTGTCGCTCATCTCCTCGCTGGTTCATCCTCATGAATTCTGTCGAATTCGTCGCAGCGCAGAGTAGCTTTAGTCATTACACTCAGCCGCTCCTAGAATCCTTGTAATTTACGATGTACGCAATTCTAACTCGTTAAAATTCAAACTGTAAACACGACTCGCTACCGCGTAACGTCGCAGCCTTCGATAAATGTATCACCAAACCCGACTCAGTTTTATCAGGAAGTGAGATTAAATGCATGCACGCTGTTACGGGGAAGTATATGGATGGGAGTGAGTTTGTTTTGGGGAGGTTTCAGAAACAACAGCAGAATCAAAATATTCTTTAAGATTAATGTGTGGGGTAGGTGGTGTATTTTTTGAAGGAGAGACATTTGCGGAGAATGACTACGATAAAATAATAACCTTTGGACTTCCTATATTTAAATTCTTAAAAACGAATAACAAACGTTTATTTTTTCACCTCCCCACATGTATTTCATTAAATCCCCCAACTTCCTAAACCAAAAACCCTAAAATATCCCCATTAGTCTTCGCCTTCTTAATCAAGTTTGTCCTCAAATGGTACGCTCCGCACCACTTTGTGAAGTCGCCGATGTAGCCTGAGTGGAGGGAGATGGCTTTGCCGCGGATACCTTGGAGCTTTTTCTCGCCTAGTAGGAGTTTGGAGGCGTAAACTGCGGGACTGGGGGAGGAGGGGGTTAGTTCGAGGAGGCCCCTAGGAGCGAAGCGACGATGTGTTCTATCCTGGTGGAAGCGAGACGCATAACTTCAATCTTCAAAGGCAGCGGAGAACTCGTCGTTTCGCTTATTGCAGAGAGGTAAAGGCAGCGGAAAACTCGTTGCTTCGCTCCTCGCTACCGCTTGCCGTGTTAAGTGGTCGAGATAGTGAAACTTGTCGATTCGCTCCTCACTTGGCTTCGTCCTCACGGGCTTCGCTCCGCTCCTCGTTTTCGCAATCTCGACCACTAACACGCTCGCTGCGCTCGCTCTCGCTCGTCGCAACGTCGTCGTGAGGGAGAGAGGAGAAATAGAAGCAATATACAAATCCCAATCCGGAGCGACAAAGAGATGATGACGAGCATTAGCGTTTTGATTCGTAAAACGTTCTAAAACGCCACCCAAACCCCACCCAACCAATAATTTAATTTTGTCGCACATTCTCCTAACCTGAAAATCCCGAACTTCGCTTGCTTCCCTCCAAATAACCTCATATTAGTTCGTCCGCCTGGCGACGAGAACTCAGAGGACCCTGTACACCTATTATTCCGCGACGAGAGATTAGTGAGCGGTAATGAAGTGAATGATGTTACTGATATTATGAGGATGAGTGCGACGAGAAGGCTGAAGGTACGCATGGGAAAGTAATATTATTGATAAACTGAAATTTGTTTCCAGCATCAAAACCAAAAACGATCGTAATTTATGACACCCCTCGTCCTTCTCGTACTCATCGCACTAGTCCTCAGCGGAACAAGAACTAGTGCCTTTGTGATCCTACCATCGAAAGGAGTATCCTCTCACCGTCTGAGCTTAGGGATCCCAAAGTTCATCTTGCCCGGCTCAAGCTCCGAATCCTCCGACTCTGCATCAACAAAACCGGGGAAAGGATCGTCTACGAAGGGAGGAAACACCGAAACCGAGAAACCGAAGATGGGAATGAAAGGGTAAGAATTAATTTACCGTGATCCGGTTTGTTGTGAGGATTAGAATCCGGAGCCAAGTCCGTCTAAGTTACGCAACCTCATAACCTCACCGTCACATCACCATCACCCCACAACCCCCGTAATCTAACCTCACTCCCTCAGATTAATCCAATTAATAACTGCCGGCGCCGGTTCTCCTTTCTTAGGCGATTACAAAGGCGTCGATAAAGAAACCGGTAATTTCATGTTCGAGTTAGAAGGTGAGCCAAATCGATGTGCGTCGATTAATCATCGTTCCTCGTATTAGTGCGAAATCATTTTGTTAACTAACGAGGAGACTTCGCTCACGGCTCCCCTCTACGCTCGTCCCGCTCTTAGCGAATAATTTAACAGACGAGAACGGAGAGAGTAAGCAGACTAAGGCGAAGTATTTCGAGGAAGGTTGGGTTGATGAGGATGCTGAACCGTTTAAGTGGCCTTGGCAGAAGAAATTATAATACCCGAACCATTAAATAATAACTAACGAAAGCTTTCTATTTCATACGAAAAAAAATATCTCTCTTTCCTACATTTACTACGTGTTCTTAATTGATGAACAGAAACCCCTCCCCCCCCGCTCTCGGACTTCTCCTCCCCAATTCCTTCAACCTCATGAGTTGCCTCGCAACCTCATTAATTTCAATATTTTGATTGTAACCCTTTGAATTGTTCGCATTGACGATTTTGTTGTAGAGTTTGCTGTCTTCTATGCTTTCGATCGGAGCCGTGATAGGAGAAGTCTGAGCGGAGGAGGGGAGGGAGGAGATGGTTTCGCGGGAGACTACGCGGGGGCGGGCTTTGCTCCTCCCGGAGGAGGATCGACGGCCTTCGCCCTTTAGGTTGGTAGGGGAGATCATGGAGGAGTCGGTTTGGGCGAGGATGTGGATGGCGCCTTCCTTCCTCATTCTGTGCTGGGGTGTTAGAATCGCCGTCGTCGTAAAATAAATGTAAGTTGAACATGTCGCCTCACCTCCTCCCGTCAACCGTCTTCGCCCCCTCGCTCGCGTCCACCCTCTTCAACAGCAGGATGCTGTCTACGTCGCTGCAGCCTGTGCTCGCGAGCTCCTGGTTCATCCAGAAGGCCGTGGTCCGGCCCCGAGCGTCTTGGATGGACTTGGCATGGACGAAGCCGTAGTAGTTGAGCTGACGGCGGAAGGTTTTGAAGTTGGATGTTTTGAAATACGTGGGGAGAATTTCGCGGGTGAAGTCGTCGACGCTGTGGAGTTTGAGGCAGCCCTGTGGAAGAACGAGCGGAGCGACGAGTTAGTTTAATGCGAGGAGCGATTGCGACGCATGCGAGGAGCGATAGCGGCACATGTGAGGAGCGATAGCGGCACAATCCTCGTCGCTCTCGCTCCTGGTTGTTTTCGTAAAGTCTGAATTCTAGCACTCACCTTCTCCCACGTGACGGTGTCCCTGCCCGCCTCCTGAATCAACGTGGTGTGCAACCTCTGGACGAACTTGTTCATCCTCAGGGCTCCCTGGGCGGGCTTGGTGAACTGCGGAGAGCGATGCGAGCGGAGGAGCGAAGTGACGAGTTAATATATAATGTTCTTAATGCTCGTCGCTTCGCTCCTCGCTGGGCTTTGTCCTCGCCTCACCTTGGTATCTCCGGTGACTGACCCCGCTGCCTTGTGGGCCGTGAGGGCCTCGAGCTTGGGCGAGCTTTTGGTCTTCGATGAGAACGAGGAGCTGCGGCGGTGGGGTTGGGACTTTCCTGTTGAGCGCGTGTTAGTTTCGTAGTGCGCTCTGTGTGTTGTTCACACATGTTTTCACTTTTTCATCCCCCCCCTTTCAGTTACTCGACGAAAATTTGAACACCCTTCTCCCCTCCCAAAATTCCCCAAATTATCACCCCCACATCCAACGCTCGCGCTCCACCCCACCCCCAACCCTAGCTCTCACCTTTCCCGTGAACCCTTGAACCCCCAACACCTCCCCCCCCTCACTCCCCCCACTCCCCACCCTCGCCCTCTCTCTCTCCGAATCAATCAAAACCCCAAAAGAATCCCCCAACTCAAACTGCGGCACCTCCCCCACTCCCCTACTCCCGAACGGCGGACTCGTCGCCGGCGACGCCTGATAACTCGCCGGAGCGGACACCGGAGCCGGCGCAGCTTTATGGTCCCAAACGAAGGCTGATTTGCTCCTCCCAAATTTTTCAGAATTATCAAAACCGAACGTCGCACCCTGAAAACTCACCCCCTTCTCGTCGGGAACCACGTTCACCACGGCGAGGCCGCCCCTCAATCCACCTCCAGCGCGAAGTTCCTCGTACATTGAGGTGGACGAGTTTAACTTCGAAGAAGAAGCGATTGAGAACTGTCGCTGCTCACCGCTTTTAACGTCCGTCACAACTCCCATCCTGCTGTTTTCTCCCCCATTCAACCCTCCTCTATTCGGAAGGGGGGCGGTGGGGGTTTGAAACGAAGCGGATTGAGGAGGAGAGGCCATGGCAATCGATGTCGCCAAGCCGAGAAGAAAAGAAGAAGCTTTGCGCGAGGCTTTGAAGGCTTTTAAATAGCGCAAAGACTGATTTTTATCTGAATTCGGAGGTTAGTTAGGTATATAAGGGGAGGAGGCGATATGTGTGTATTGTAGTGCGTACTTTTTGGCAGATATGAGCTGATATGCTGAGTGCAAGAATGAGAATTAAAAAATTTAGAATTCCTGTGAAGAGGAATTTCGCTTGAGTGTTTTAAAGAGTTTTAAAAAGCGAGAACGAGCTATAATTTTGAGCCAGGATGGCGTTACTGAGTAAGTGCTCGTACTATCTTTCTCTGAGAAGTGACCCCCGGCGTCTGTTGTCCATTTATAGCTCATTTATAGAATGACCTGTGGGGAAACCCCCTAAGCAGTTTAGGGTTGGGTTGCATGCTTGTTTGGGACTTTTGACGAACTTTCCGTCGACGCTCGCACTCCGTAGTTGCTCACTAACTTAAATATTTACCGTCCCAATAAATCAACCCTCAAACGGCGTCCCTCCACCCTCAATTAATCTCATTCCCCCCCCCAAACAATAACTATCCTTTCTAACACATCCCCAGGCGACGACGAGCGCAACGAGCTAGACTTGCTCCGGATAGAAAACGAGGCCCTCCGCACGAACATCGCCCGCCTGTCTAACAGGCTCGACAAGCAAGGTGGGAGCACGAGGAGCGAAGGATGAGTAGGGTATATAGATAATCACCCTACCAAATAGGATAGGCGATCATTGGCCAACTTGCTCGCAAGCAAGCTCTGCCCTTCCCTTCCTTCCTCCTTTGCGTTCTTCTCCATCATCACCTCCCACCCACCCACCCCCAATAACTAACTCTCGTCGTTGCTTCGCTCCTCGTGCTTCGCTCCTCCCCCCCACCCAACAGAGCTCGCAGCCTCCCCCACTTCCTCCCCCAGCAAAAACCACCCCAATGACCCTGACGCCATGCAAGAGCTCCAGAGCATGATGATCTCCATCCAAATGGCCAAAGAAGAAGCTCTCAAACACGGTTCCAACGATTCCTCTCGAGAGAAACTCATTAGTGATATACATTATCTGCATAGTTTGCTTGTGAAGGCTAGAGAGGAGAGGAAATTGATGAGCGGGAAGATTGAGAGTTTGAAGACGACGGTTAAATTGCAGAAGGAATCTTATGATAAGTTGCAGGCTAGGTGAGAAGACGGAGGAGCAAAGCGACGAGTAACAAAAAGGTCGTTGCCATACTTAAGATTCACCTGCAAAATTTCGCTACGCTCAACCCTCCGGGGGGCTCGTCCTAGCCCAAACCTGGCCCTTTTTTGACGATTTTCTAACCCGATGAGACTCGCTTGCTTGTGCAGGTGAGAATTGTTACGTTCAGGCCGTTCTGCTCCGCTAAGGCCGCTGCACGGGGCCAAAAAATGACTCCTCATCACAACAATAAAGAAGTTATACTCGTTTACTAACCCTCCCCCGCTCCTCCTTCCCCACTCCCCGGCTCGCTTTGCTCGCCGCAGACGCACACACGACAAGGTCATCTTCGTGGAAATGCTTAAGAGGGAAAGGCAAAACTTTGAGGAGAAGGTACGAAGTCGCGAGGAGCGAAGCGACGAGCCGGGAATATGATAATTACGGTCGTAATTCTTCTGTCCCTGGCAGCTTTAGTCTAAGCGCGCGAGTCTCTTTCTTCGCTACGTAATTCTAACTCGTTAACTTCAAACTTCATGCACTTCGCTTGTCGCAGCTGGTGGAGAACGACCGCAAAGTGCTGTGGTTCGAGCAGGAAATGAGGAAGGTGGGGACGTGGGCGAGGGATCGGCAGAAGGACTACAACGGGGCAGCGGGGAACTTGGCCAAGTCGATCGTTGACGCCAAGGAGGAGACTGTTGTGCAGGCCAACGAGTACAACCTGGACCTGGCGGCGGAGTTGGAGAGCCTCAGATACGAAGCCAACGAGCTCCTTTCCAAGTAAATTTAATATTAAACCACTTATTTCTTTTAATTTAGCACGCAGTGAAATTGATCACGCTGCGCTCCAGTGCAAGATCTATCTAAAAATTCCAGCGCCTCCAGTTTTTTTAGGGACGTTTCTGAACGACGTTAGGGTTTCAGATTCCTAATAAATGTATAGGAGTTGAGCATGAGTATGAAGCGTCAAGTATATTAATGTTAGTTGCGTTCGCGATCGTTCAAGTACATTTATGGCCGTCCCCACAAAAATCGATTTTAGTCTATATCAGAATCGTGAATTATTATTTTCATCTTTAAGGCAATATTTGATTATATTTGGAATTTTAAGATCCCTAAGCGATTTGTTCACACGTACGATTTTTCAAAAAAGTGAATTTTTGAAATGAAATCGGTGTTCCAGGGACTATTTTGGTCATTATTGGGAATAATTGTCAATTTAATGCCATCTGAGGTGCCGAATATGACATTCATAGATCAAATAAATTGCATGAAGGCAAGAATACAAACAAACAAAAAACGTGGAAATGAGCTTTTCTGAAGAAAATTACTATTATAATCGTGTAACCAAGGATCTCAAAGGTACAAATAAGACAATAATGAATCTGAAAATAACCAGAAGGCTAATTTTCGTTCCAGCGATTTGACCAAACGTGACCAAAATTGATTAACGGTCATGTCTCGCGTTCTCCAATAGATCGTAGCCCACATGCATATTCTATACGACAAATTTTATCATTTAAAGCTGTCCTGAATTTCTACTGACTTCTAGCGGCGAAAAAAAGGAGTTATTATTAAAAAATAACAGCATTCCATAAATATTTTGTATTGCAACATTTTTTATATCCCCGCTTCTAATTAACTCTTCTCCCCCCCCCACCCCCCACTTCCCTTTCCACGCCCTCCAGTAATCCCTTCTCCTTCAACGCCCTTCTTGCAAGGGGTCCCCACGAGACAGCCAAATTCTTGAACTGCTGCAGCATCTCTCCGAGCCCCCCTGAGCATCATGCTGGACGTGTGCAGCATGACTAGATAGTCGACCTTGTCTATGTTCCCTAGCGGGTCCTTCTCCTGCATGCTGTCGGTCCACTGCAGGATGTTCTTCGGGTAGATGAAGGTGGCGTCCATCCTTCCGAAGTAGACGACGCACATTTCGTAGAAGGATTCGTCGAGCATGTGCTCGGTTTCCATGCCTATTTCCTTGGCAAAGTTGGCGATGCTCTTCTTAGCCTTCGCGTGGACCTCCGGCGGGACGTTGGGGTTAGTGCGGGGGTCGACCTGCGACGAGCGTAGCGAGCCGCATAAAAATTACATTCATGGGTTAGAATTACGTAGCGATGAAAGCGGCTTGTGCGTTTAGACGAAAGCTACTAGCGCCGACAAACTACGGCCTTAATTGTTGTATTCCCAGCTCGTCACTTCGCTCCTCGTAACTTTTCACCTTGATGGCCTCGTCCACCAGCACGATCATTTTAGCGATATCCAAGCGAGCCTTGTCGTCGATGCGCTAGAGATGCACAGCAGTGAGCGAAGCGAACCGTGTTAGCTACAACGAATAAAACGAGGAGCGAACGACGAGAATTCAACGACGATGTGACCGTTCCTCGTACTCCTCGCTGACTACGCATGCATGTATTCAATTTAACACGGCTCCTCACCTTGACCTGCCCGTAATCTATGAGCGCCAACTTGCCGTCAACATAGAGGATGTTCCCGGGGTGCGGGTCGGCGTTGAAGCAGCCGTCGATGAGAACCTCGTGACCGTGCACCTCCAAGAGGTCGTCCACGAGCTTCGCGGCGTTGATGGGCACCACCACGCTGTCCTCCGAGAGGTCATAGGTGGGAAGGAAGAAGCCGAGCGTCCAGTTGTATAGGCCCTTCGAGAGCCTAGACGTGGACTGTTTGAGGCTCTGGAGGGCGATGTAGCGATCGTAGTCCTATGGCAAGAATTTTGTTAGAATTTAGTGAGTGACGTGAGCGACGGAGCGAGGATTTTATACTTGATTTCGTACAACTCGTCGCTTCGCTCGCGACGGAAACGGACATTATTTTAAACTCACCTTGGACGAGACGCTCTCCATCACCTTTCCTTCCTTGGCGAGGCGTTTAATCTCCTCCTCGAGTCGTTCTTTCTCTGTGTCCAAGAATTCTTTCTGCGAGCGGAAGTGTGTTAGTAGTGTGTGCGGAAATGAAATATGCGAACGAAATGAGAAACTGTGAGGAGCGAAGCGACGAGCTGGGAATACGACAATTGCCCTCGAAATGAGGCACCATGACGAACGTTAAGAATATTCAACCAACTCGTCGCTTCGCTCCTCGCTTCGCTTTCTCGCTTCGCTAATGCTCCTAGCTACGTTCGTCGCCCCTCTCACCTTACTCATCCCCTTCTGCTTCGCCAACTTCTCAGCCTGCTCCTCCAAAGCGTGGTGGAGCGGGATGGAAGGGTAGATCTCCTCCATGACCATGAGCTTCTCTGTGCACAGGTCTGGGTAGACCTCCGGCACGATGACGTCCTTGAATCCGCCCCGTTTCAGGTTTTCGCGGATCTCGATGGCGTTCTTCATCTCTCCGCGGTAGTCGAATTCGGTGGCGAACTGCGCGGGAAGAAAAGATGCGGAGGAGCGAAGCGACGACGTTAGTTTAATTGAATAAGTTGTTTTGGGGAGTGGCAATTTGAGGATTGGCATTACGAGTAGCGAACAAAGCGACGACGTTAAGGTTAGAACGAGGAGCAGCGAGCAAAGCGAGAAGCAAGCATAGCGAGCGTAGACAAATACATTCCGCTTCGCTCGCCGCAGTTCCTCTTCGGGCTTTCTCTCACCTGCTTCTGAATCTCGTTAAAGGCGGGGGCGAACTGGGGCATGGCGGCCTCGACGAGCATATTGATGGCGAAGACGTCGCCTTTGAAGGTGCGCTCGGCGTCGGGGTTCTGCACCTTGACGACGACCCTCTTCCCGGTCGACTTCAGGGTCGCTCTATGGACCTGCCCGATGGAGGCGCAGCCGATGGGCTGGGGAAGGGGGGAGCGAAGCGAAGAGTTAGTATAAAACGCTTCTAAGATCGTGACGAGTGGCGAGCTAAGCGAGCCGATTAACGCATTCCCAGCTTGTCGTCGTCGTCACTTCGCTCCTCGCTGAACGAATTCAAGTACAAATCCTCGTCGCTTCGCTCCTCGCTGTCGTCGTACCTTATCCTCCCACCCTGAAAACACCTCCTCCCGCTTCAACCCCAGCTGAGTTTCTACGACGTTGCGAATGTCCTCACTAGTGCGCTCCGGGATGTCATTTAAAAAAGGCTGGTACATGTCGATGTATGTTTTCGGAACGACCCCGCTCATGTTGGCCGCGATTTTCTGGCCGTTCTTGTAGTAAAAGCCTGCGACGAGCGTAGCGAGTCGCGTGAAGTTTGAAGTTAATGAGTTAGATAACACATTCCCAGCTCGTCACTTCGCTCCTTGCAGTTTCTCACCTCCCAGCTCCATGTAAACGTCGAACAAAGGCTTCGCCCACTTCTTATGTAACGCCTCAAACCTCTTCGTCTCCTCCTCCTCCCCAACCGGCGAGAAGAACGTCGGAAGGATCTTCGGAAGCTTCTCGCACTTCGCCTCTTCCCATTTATAATCGATCGTCATGGGCACACCAACCTTCTCAAACTTTATCATCCTGTCTAGGGCGTCGTCGCCCATGGCGGACTTGGCATAGAAGTAGCCGCCGAAGGTGGCGGCGAGGGCGCCGCTGGAGGTGACCTTGGCGATATTGCGCAGCATGCTGATTTGTTTGCTAATTTGTTTGGGAGTATGTTGTCGAGCGAGGGGGACGTTCTCCGCTGGATCTGGAGATGGAGTGAATGAAGCTTTTTAGACGAGTTATAGGGTAGTCAGTTTCCTAAGAGGACGCTATAGTATATATTATACAGTTCCGAGTGTCAAATCTTTGATTTACGAACGTTGAATATCTTTTTATAAGGATTCCTTTTCACAGAGCGCTTTGCAAAATAAATGACAGATCAGAGCTCCCCCAAAACTCCTCCCAACGCTCGCGATGCAAGCCAATTTACCCCCGCAGATGTTCTTAATCCATGACTTGGCCACACATGCTGATTGGGGCGAGCTTAAATCAGCGGTGTCGACCTTCCCGCAGACTGCAAAAGTGCCTCATCCCGACTCTCGCGACCTCCCTCTCCACCTCGCGCTGAGCCTCGGATCCTGCCCTTCCAACGTGATTTCCTCCATAATCGAGGCCTACCCTGAGGCCGTCGACTCCCCCTCCGGCTCCACGAATGAATACCCCTTATCCACCTACTTGCGAACTTTCGAAGGTACCATCGACGTCACACTGCTGAATTCTCTCGCTACGGAAGTCAGCGCCAAGGGAGTCAGCACCCTCGGTGAAACGCCACTCCTCCAAGCAATATCCAAGAAGACGGTACACGTGGAGGATTTGAAGTGCCTTGTCGAGCTGTACCCGGACGCTTGCAGCATTCCTGATGAGATGGACCAGGTACGAACGTCGCGAGGAGCGAAGTCTCCTCGCTGGGAATGCGGTATTCGTGGTCGTAATTCAGCCGCGCTATTAGTTTCAGTGTCAGCATGGACGCCGTTTGTAAATTGATACGCTAATCTCTTACTCGTTTACACCAATCTTCATGCGACTCGCTTCGCTCGTCCGCAGCTTCCGCTGCACGAGGCCATTGCAGTGGGCCTCCCAAAAGATTTCATCAAATTCATTTATGACAAATTTCCCGAAGCTGCGACGATGGAGAACAGGGAAGGTAACATTGTGGACGTCAACGTGTAAACCGTGTAAACCATTGTGGGCGTACAAACAGAATTAACGAAAAACCCCGAAGATTGAATTTGCAATAAAATATTCACCAAACAACATTTAATTATTCTTGGCCCTTATACCATGGCCAGACCGATGGCGCCTTCGCCTACGTCGGTGGTTGTGAACGTTCTTTTAGATCGGTCGTTGTGAGACATCTCTAGATCGCTGGGTTGGCGTTGTTCGTGTTCGTTTTGGGTTCGATTTAGCGCGATAATGCTAATTAGAGTGATAAACATTAAGCAAACTGCTCCACAGTTTCCAACAATGGCTACCGTAGAGTTACGCTTGCCTTCGATTCCAAGCTCGCCCAGCAAGTAAAAAGATGTAAGTATAACAATTGTCATTAGCGCCCACTGCAGCTGCTGCCACCACTTCAAACCCTTCAGCGTAGAAATCGATGAGATTGTCCATGCCGTTTCCCTCTGAACACTCTCTGGCACTGAATTGTTGAAGATTGATAGCATGGTTAATGCTGTGAGATAAAACGACAAAATCGTTGCCGCGATTGTAGTATTCGTGCACTGTTCGTTGTCGAGAGAGTTCTGACTGATGAAACACGCCACTATCTCGAACGAGAAGAAGAACATTGGCCCAATTGCGGCGACACCCCTCACCAAGAGTGTCTGACACAAGAACTTCGACAGTTCCTGCGGTGGAAGCTGCAATCGATTCATATTATGTTAGCTGAAAGAAAATTCAAACGTCGAAATGACCTTCTTACTTACCTTCGCCACTGACTCGCGAAGCTTCAATCCTTCTCTGAATGCTAAACACCAACAGAAGATCCTAAAGATGGCGAAGAGCCCATAGAGTACTTCCCCCAATTTGAAATGACCGACTGCAGCAGCAACTTCACTGATATTCGAAGATGAGATGAAGTGAAAGTAGAAAAAGCACTTGTAGCCGGCATCCGTTCTCTTTGGCTTGGCAAAGAACGCCATCCCAAAGGAAGTTAAGGCTATTGGCATCATTATATAGCCCATTAACCGATACCGATCCTCATCCGTCACGCTCGAAAGTACGATCAATACTGAATACACCGATGTTAGAAAGAAGCTAACTCCCACAAAAACCCAAGAGCACTCCTCGACCGGTTCCTCGATTTCCGTGCCCCGCTGCTTCTCTATCGCGCCACTTTCAGACTCCGTCGAAATCCGTCTCTGCACCTCCAAAATGACCACCCCAAAACTTGCTACGTAACCTGAAATTCCAACAACGGTAATTGTCATCTCGTCCATGTGTTCAGCACTCATCGTGGAGAAGAGGAATACTGCACATACTCCAGTCACAAGCGTTAAGAAACCTTGAGCCCCACGAAGAAGTGAGATATCTCTCATCCTCGCGATCTTCTCGATTGACAAAATCAGCTCCGTTCGCCATTCGCTCCTCACGCTTCCTTGAACTAATTTCGTGGAAAACCAAGATAAGAGGTAGCTTGAGATCATCATAGCGCAAAAAGACGTGTCTTTGCACCCCACCAAGGCCTTTTCGATGCCCCCCCCTTTCTCGAACATGCACGTGGTGGTCCTGAAGAAGAGGAAGAGGATCGAAAACAGGGTCTTGAAGCTCCCTTTGAAGAGCGTGTCGATCAGAAAGGCTTCTAGATCTTTGTCGGGTAGTCGGCCTACGGCGGCTCGGAGCTTTAGCCCAAAATGGAAGAGAACGGTCAAAATTACTGCGATGGCGAAGTGGATGAATACCCATATTGTATCTTCTTTCCTAAACGAGTAAACCATATTAGCCGTCTGGATCATGTACGTGAAGCTAGAGCGCGAGTGTAGCGATGCGTGTGAGAATTGTGTAACTAACTGTAACTGGTCGCCTCGCTCCTCGTGGCGTCTCACCTTGCGAAATGTAAACGCAACTTCCACAAATCTTTTGAGCTATTCCTCCTTGGCTGCCCAAAAATGGGCGGACCATATACAAGTATCACAATCGGCAATGTGGACGTGGACAGTGTAAAGTAGAATTCATCTTTCGTCACCGCGCTAGCAACACAAATCACAGTTTGAAATGTGGTCGCCAACACCCCCAAGTAAATCCAGAATGAGGAGGCTTCCGTCAACTTGTCTTCTGAAGAAGATGATCTTGACTCGCCTTTACGCATTTGCTCAGAATCTTCTTTCCCCCGCTTCATCTCTCTTCGGATGATGACCATCTTCCAGGCCGCCACCACAAATAGACAGCCGGCCCCAATACTTGGCATGGCCATTGCTGCGTATTCCTCTGAATTGTCTGCAAAGTCTCCTTTCACTCCGTAGCCTCCCAGCGAATAGAGTGCGCAACCCACAGCTATCGTGAGCCCGAAGGCTTGAACGAATTCCTCTGCATTCAATTCCATAGCCACGACCTTCTTCATCGAGATCGTGTGCTTCTCGAGAATATGTTTAGGCACAACGCCGCTCGTGAGTTTGACGAGGACGTATACCATAACCATTAAACTCAACCCTGCGGCGAGCGAAACGAGCCGTGTTAGAATCAGCAAACAATTTATTATGAGCTCGTGGCGCCCACGGCTTCGTCCCACCTGTTTGGTTGAAAAGTGTTCTCCTGCACTGAATCCAGTCGTTCAAAATATTGTTGCACTGGATGCTCTTAAATATTAAGACGGCGAGCTGCCCTATACCAATGATGACCCCGCCCATCACAACATCATTAGTGAGAAAGTGGGAGAGGTCTTTGTCGGTTAGCTTGGCGATGTGGGACCTTAATTTCATTCCAAAAATGAAGAGAGCGGGGTAGAGTAGTAAATACTCCAAGGAGACCCTTATGATTGCACCGGTATCGAATTCTTCTCCAACAAGTCCAAAAAATGATCCAAGGTAGGCGAAGACGAACCACTGCGTGTAAAGAAAGATATTGTAAGTGCGGTCCTCTCTCCTCGGTTTCAAGACGAACGAGATGCCCATAGCAGTCAAGGATATTGGCAAGATATTCCACATCCAGAAACTGCGAAACTGTTCATGTCTCGAGTACGCAAAGTAAGCGTATACGGCAGTGTAACTAGTAGTGATACACGCCATGAGGATTGAGTAAACTGTCGCGCACGCTGTGACGTGATTTGTTGTCGTAGGGGTAGGTAGGGTAGGTGCGGAAGTCGTGGTGGTTGTCAGTGGAGCAGGTGGGGACGGAGGGGCGGTTGGGGTTGGGACTGCATCCCCGTTCCCACCCCTGTTCCCTGCGGGGTCACTACTGTTGTCCAAATCTTCTTCTCCGCCTGATACCTCCGTTTGTTTGGGCTGGCAGGGGGAAGTGATAGGAGGTGCCCTGGTCTCGGAGGGCGACGTGGTTGTCGTTGGAGAAGGGTTGGGAGGAGGGGCGGTTGGGGCTAGGACAACTCCGTTCCCAACGCCTGCAGGGTCGTTGTCCAAGTCTTCTTCTCCGCCTGATACGAACTCGGGGAGCGGGGGGGTTTGAGGGCGAGAGGAGGGATCCCCCCCCTCCTCTTCCATCATTCGTTGTCAAGAACACGATATATGCAACCTAGATTTCACCTTTATGGGGCCCCCCAAAATCTCAATCGATCTCTACCTTCTCCTGAAAAAGGTATCATAGTATTATTAATAGTAAATGGGGGAGCTGGGTAAAAAAGAAAGCAGAATTTTAAATGCGAGAGATTTCATTATTTTTGCAGATTATGATTACAGAACCGATACGCCTCCTCCTCCTCCTCCTCCACTGCTAGGAGCAAAGTCGGCCTCATACATACTCATGACGTCCTCCAGTTCTCTCACGCTCAGGGCCTCAAAATACTTGTGATTGAGCAGACTCTTGAGCGTGGTGAAATTCTCCTTCTATGACGTCAAGAAGAAGTGTTAGAAAATGATTGAGACGATGAATATTCTCGTTATTTCCACGGCCTCGCTACGCTCGGCCCCCTCACCTCCTCCTGCGCCCCCAAACACGCTCCCATGATGGCAGTGAGCTGGCTGGAACAAGACGGCGGCACCACCTCGCACGCGATGGTCACCGTGCAATTGACGCTGGGTATGGTCTTGAGCGCCGGGTCGAAGAAGGGGATCTGAATGTCACAGAGGCCGACCTTGGAGGCGTAGAGGACGCACTGGGCGTTGCCCTTGACGTCGCTGTCGAGAGTTCTCTTGACTGCGTTCTCGTTCACCACCTGCATTGGCACGTTGCTGTTGTTGCTGTCTGATGCGCCGACCCTGCCAACCACGGGTTTGTGCCACAGCACCGAGCTCCCTAGCGCTCCCGTGTCGTACTGTACATGAGGGACGCAGCTCGTGGGCGGCAAATTTATTACGAGGCGCTGCCCGACCTGCACCGACGTAGGAAACACAAGAGGCTGCTTCGCGTCAAACTCAACTCCCCCCCCCTCGGCCTCTAAAGCGGCGCCGACGTCGAACTCTATCAAACCCTCCGGCACGAATTTCTTCACGCTCTCCTCCTGCGAGGAGCGGCAAGCGAAGCGAGCCGAGGACGAAATCCAGGCGAGGAGCGAAGTGACGAGTTAGTATAACTTACTTCTAGTATCGTTACTCGCGTAAATACAGAGTTCGCAGCTAGTCATTTCGTTGCTCACGGCTTCTTACCTCCCTCTCGGAGCTCAGCATCGTTCTGAGCGCCCTCCCAAAGCCCCTCAACAGACTGCACTCCCTCTCCCTAAAAAACGTCTTGGGGCTGACCCTCTTGGCACCCGCAGTGGGGTCAAACAAAGGCCCCCAGAGCAACCTCCCCAGCCGCATGGACGTTCCCTGCCTTGCCACCATGCAGTTCTCTCCGCCCAGGTCGAACGCATTCAGAAGCACGTGCGGGCACTGCTCGTGAAGCAAAAACATGGACGTAAGAGTCTCCCTCGCCCAGTGCCGGTACAGAGGAGAGTACTCGTCCAGCTTGAACGAGAATTTCTTCTGCCGGACGTCGTGCAGGATCCTGGTCAGCGACCGGGCGGGGATGTGCTCGTAGTGGAAGTGCAGTTCTTCCCCGTCATCCTCGAAACCCATGGCGTGCGGCACACAAGTCGGGGCTAGCGCCAGGGACTTGTGGGCGGAGTAGCCGTTCCAGGCCGCCGTAATGGCGGCTGGCGATATCTGTGGGTGGGGAGCAGAGGGTAAGAAGAAGGATACGAGTTCGCTCACGACCACAGCCAGTCCTAACCCATGAAAACCTCCTCTCACCTTAGTCTTGGGCACGACCAGCGTCATGACGTCCACCAGCTTCCCTTTGTAACTCCCCTGCCCCTTGTACGCTCGTATTCTATTGGTGTCGGTGTAGGTCTGCCCAAACGCGAACGTGTCCTTGGCCACCCTCCCCTTCTTCTCGCTGCTGGAGCCGTGGTACCTGACGCTCCTCACTCTATGCTTCGCCGCCGCCTTCTCAATCAGCGCAACGTTCTGCTTGAAGTGCATGAGAGGGTTGACGAGGGCAGAGTCCGCGTGTGACGATGGGGCTGCAGACACGCCAGAGTTGCCGTTCGTCGTAGTTAAAGCCTGCAACGAGCGTAGCGAGGAGCATTAGCGAGACGAGGAGCGAAGCGACGAGTTAGTTGAATGTTCTTAACGTTCGTCATGGAGCCTCATATACAACCAGAAATACTTAATTCCGAGCTCGTCGCTTTGCTCCAGCCTCACCTTCACCCTCGTCCTCTCCATCTTGCCAGCCACATCCTTGGAAAGTTTGGCGCACCGCTGCTCCTGCAAAAGGTGGTCCTTCTCCAAGGCGTACAGAACGGAGAGCAGCTGCCTGGTCTTGCCTTCGTTGAGCTTCGACGGATCCCAGTTGTTGAGGAGGGAGGTCAGGTTCGCTGCCTGCGAGGAGCGGAGGAGGGGAGGGGGGTGGGTTAGAATAGCGTAGCGATGGGTGGGGGTGAAAGTGGTATTTATGTTGAGACTGGAGCTGCTGTGCGTAACGCCGAATTGAGGACCAGCGAGGAGCGAAGCGACGAGCTGAGACTACTCGTGACTTCTCACCTGAAGCTTGATGGCACTGGCTGCAGACAGAGCCTCGTTGTTATGGTGCACGGGGTGAAGTTCCAGGATTCTGCCCTGCAGGCTCTCGAAGCTGCGCGCGCGTTATTTTTCGGGTGAGATTCAATCTGCAATTATTACTAAGTGTGTAAAGAGAGAGAGACCCCCACTCGACCCTCACCTTAAAGTCGGGGCAGAGTTGTCCCCACTGCCGAACGCGCGAGACTGGGCACACGACTCCAGCCAAATCGTCTCCACCAGCCGGTAGTCGTCGTTAGAATTGCACAGCCCGCTCGTCAGGAACGACTGGAAGAAGTCTGTTAAGAGGGAGCAAGGTCGTGAGTTTAAAAGCAGGAGTTTCGAGAGGGGGGGATGCGATGTATGATGTGACGTACCTTTCCATTCGTCTTCGCCTGTCAAAAAATCGCCGTCTGACGAAGCTTGCAGGAACAGTTCTTTAAAGGCGTCCGTTTGCGCCATGGAGGGTAATGGTTTGTCAGGAGTTTTTGATCGAAATCGAGATCATATTCTATCTATGAACAAAGTAATACAAGAAAACAAGCAGGATCGAAATGCCGCCGCGTCCTCAGAAGAGGAGGAAGTGAAACGAGGAGGAAAGAACGAATGACGCGGCTATTCCGTCCGACGATGTGAAGGTGGAGGCGTTAATGGCCATCAAGCAAAAGCAGAACGGTGTTGTCCCCGAAGATAACCACGAGGAGATTCAGGCTTCGGAGATTCAGGCTTCGAAACCGTCCTCGTCGGCCTTGCTCGCTGCGTCAACAAGTGAAAACAGAGGCAGAAGTCGGTTAGATCTCATCGCCCCGGGATGGGATGCACCCGACCCAAGTGCTAATGTCATGGCTACTGCAGCGCTGAGCTCGCAGCAACTGCCGAGTGCTCCCAAGCTCCGAAAGCTAAAGTGCGCCGAATTAAAATAGCTAGCTATAGCAAAATATATCAAGCGGACAGACAAGTCATGGAATGCATGCTTCCCTCCTAAAGGTCGCAAGCAAGACATCATTGACGAGCTGCTGCGAAAACCTGGCGATGTGCGACCGAAATCAGCAGGCAAAGGATGGATCCCGGCCCCACTAGAGAAGTTTGAGAAGAAGTGTCGAGATTGGTTGGATGCACGTCAGCGATCCACTGCCGCAGGGGTCGATTTCGACGATTATGAACAACTATTGCGTGACTGTGAACACAGGTGCAGCTTCGACTCTATTCAGTACAAGCAAGAGGGTACGTTTGAGTCAATGGACGACGATTCCGGCCACGATTATTTCTGCACTCGCTGCAAACAAGAATGCGACTGGCGTGAATGGCATTGCAAAGGTTGTGATAAATGTCAATACGGGCACTCAATCCCGTGCGAGAAATGTATACAAATGTAGGATGTTAAACGTCTAAGAGGTGCGATCTAGTAAGAAATAAGAGCAAATCTATCTATATTTATAATGCATTTGTATTTCTAAAATCTGTTTTCTTTTTACCCAGCTCTATCCCATCTACCATGAATAATATTTATGATATTTTTATATAACCCTCTACGACGACGACGACAACGTCTCACCCCAAATGTTTTTACCTTTGTTACGTTTCCCGAATCCTTACGCCCAAATCGCCATGATCGCCATCACGGACGTACCGAGAATGAAGGTGCAGAGCTTTCCGGCCTTCCCTTCGTGTTTGTTCGCGTGGTGCCCGAAGTCTTTCTCGTAGAACTCGACGGCGACGTAGAGAACGATTCCTGCAGCCAGCGAGTTGGTGTATGCCTGCCACGTTCCTTCGGCGAGTCCTGTCACGCAGTAGCCGGCGAGCATGCCGGCCGATATGGAGGCGCCGAAGAGCGCGGCGAGCTTGACGAAACCCTTGACATCGAGATTGATGCCGAGCCCCGCCAACCCCAAACTCATTCCCTCGAAAAGCTGGTGGAGGCCCAGCGCCCAGACGAGGCTGTCCGCGCTCGAAGCGGCGAGGGGCAGTCCGACGAGAATGGAGTGCACGGCGATGGACATTTCTAGCATGTACATTTTGTATAGGTCTTCGGCGCTCGGTGTGTTGGAGGAGGAGGAGGAGGTTGGCGGGCTGCGACGAGCGTAGTGAGTCGCGTGAAGATTGGAGTTGACGGGTTAGAATTGTGCGGGTAATTAAGGTAGATTAACTTAAGACTAGAACTACTAGCTCAGATGAATTACGACCGTAATTGTCGTATTTCCAGCTCGTCGCTTTGCTCCTCGTGGTAGCTCACCTAGTAGTAGTGGGCAGCAGAGTCGTGCTTTCGGTCAGCTCAGGCGGCGGGCAGGAGGTCGAGTGGTGGCAATGGGAGTGGTCCTTCTTGTCCTTGGCTTGATTCTTCAGGGCGTCCTCAACAGCGCAGGCAGGACAGGCGAATATCTGCTCGATGCACACCATTATAACGAAACCCAGCACGGCGAGACCCTCGGCGAGAGGAAAGTCGCCCGCCCATGCAGGCATCTCCACATTCTCCGTCGCCTCCAGCGCATCGGGGAGCAGGTGCAGAAGTGCGATTGAAATTACACAGCCGGTTCCGAACTGGGGAGGGGGGGAGAGACGAGTTAGAGGAGAAGTCGAAGAACTTCCAACGAACCACAAACGATATGACGAACTTAGCAGAACACCGCTTCGCTCCTCGTTAGATCCTCACCGGCCGAATCGTCGGAAGATACGTCTTCATGGCAGGGACTGAGTACGGCAACAGCACTCCGATGATCGAAAGACCGGAGAGGAAGAAAAGTTTGAACTCGAGCGACAGAGGCATGTTAAGGTGGTATCTGGGGGGAGAAAGTGGCGATATCGCGTGTTAGAGGGGAGGGGAGTGGGTGGTGCGGGCGGTGAAGAGATATTTTAGGGTCGTGGGACAGGGTTCGTTTTTGTCGCGAAGCGGAACTGGCGATGGTTGGGGGAAGAGTGGGGGGGGTATGAGAGAAGCATGGGCGGGTGCGTCGGTGTAGTGGTAATGCGTTGGCCAGGGGAGAGGAATATTGGGTCGTGTCCGTATTTGCCACACCTGTTGAAATGGGTAGAATTGGAAGAAAAAAGTGAGGGAGGAGGGGATCTGG
>BLQM01000282.1:40265-58631 GCA_012489335.1 Triparma laevis f. inornata
AGAGTCGGGGGGGGTATGAGAGAAGCATGGGCGGGTGCGTCGGTGTAGTGGTAATGCGTTGGCCAGGGGAGAGGAATATTGGGTCGTGTCCGTATTTGCCACACCTGTTGAAATGGGTAGAATTGGAAGAAAAAAGTGAGGGAGGAGGGGATCTGGAATAACTACAATAGAATCTCCTCCGGCCAAGGGCTTGGCGACGCTATTTCGTCGATCCTGCAAGGACTAGAAACGACATCGACATCACACTCCCTACCCCGCCCACCCAAATCCACCCCCTCCCCGACCCCCACCCTCCCCAACCACGCCCCCCAAGCGCCAAAGCTGTTCAAACAAAACAAAAACGAACATTAATAAAGTAATAAAAAAAATTCGTCCACTTTCGAAACAAACCAAATGTACAGAGTTTACCACACAATTATCATCATTTCTAAAGGAACTACATCGCTGGCTGGACCAAAATAGACTAATTCTAGAAACTTAGAAGTTCATTGCTCCGCCCTGAGCCATTTGACCTCCCACGGGTCCTCCAACGTAGCCGCCCTGCTGCTGGTACCCGCCGCCTCCGTAGCCCTGCTGCTGCTGCTGGTGGTATCCTCCTCCTCCTCCTCCTTGTTGTCCGTATCCTCCCCCTGCGAAGAGCGAAGCGAGTCGCATGAAGATTGACGTTCACGAGTTAGAATTGTGTAGCGGTGATAGTGGCGTAGGCATCTAGACTGAAGCTAATAGCGCAGCCGAATATTGGCGTTCTCGGCGAGAAGCGAAGCGACGAGTTCATAAACAACGCATCTCTAATTTACGAGGAGCGAAGCGACAAGTTCATAGATAATAATGCGTTCTGAACTTCACCCTTTGCTTCACCCGTTGCTTCGCTCCAAGTTCATTGAAAACGAGTTCTCTGCTTAAATCGTCGCTTCGCTTCGTATGGAGCCTCATAACGAACGGAATTCGCTCCTCGCAGCTTCTCACCTCCTCCCCAGGGTCCCTTGGGCTGAGCGACGTTGACCCTGAGGATCCTTCCGTCGATCTCGACTCCGTTGGCGGCCTCACAGGCGACCTTGGCCTCCTCGTTGGGCATGGTGACAAAGGCGAAGCCGCGGGGGCGGCCGGTTTGTCTGTCCTTGGGGAGGAAGCAGTCGCTGACGATTCCGAACTGGGGGGGAGAAAGCGTATGTATTTTTGTTGTTAGAGAGGATAATAGTGAGTTTGCGAGGGCAGAAGAAATGGAGAGGAGCGGCAAGCGAAGCGAGCCGAGGAGCGAAGCGTCGAGGATGTGGAGCGAACGCAATGAGACACTAAGAACGTTCTAGACTAACTCGTCGCTTCGATCGCGTGCGAGGGCGCTCCGTATATAATTCACTGTGCACTGTGTATCTCAACCCCACCCTTCTTCTACTTCTTCTTCTTCTTCTTCTTCTCACCTGGTCGAAATACGCCTTGATGGTCTCGGCCGTGGTGGCGAAGGAAAGGTTTCCAACAAAAAGCTGCGAGGAGCGGAGGAGCGAAGCGAGACGTGTTAGAAACGGGGGGGGATTAAGCGACGCCGAACGTTCAGACTGGAGCTACTAGCGGAGCTGAGTAATGAACAGAATGAACGCATTCCCAGCTCGTCGCTTCGCTCCTCGCAGCTTCTCACCTTGACCTCAGCGTTCACAGGCATGCCAGGCTGCCCGGGAACAGGCCCGGCCTGCTGGAAAGGGGCTGCAGGAAAGAAGCATAAATATATATTGGGACGAAGCGACGAGTTAGAACTACATTCGCAAAATCATCCCCCCCCCGTCCCCCCTCAAACACACACAAAAACTCACCTCCTGCACCCATCCCCCCCTGCTGTTGCCCGCCCCACTCTCCTCCGGCTCCTCCCGCCTGCGCCCTCTTGGGCATAGCGACGTTAACCCTTATAGTGCGTCCATCAATTTCAGTGTTGTTCAAGTTCTCAATAGCCTGGTTAGCTCCATTAACGTCTGAGACGGTAATCATCGCGAACCCTCTAGGGCGTCCAGAGTCTTGGAAGTGAGGGATAAAAGCGTCCGTGATGGTCGCGTATTGACCGAATAGTTCTTGGAGGCGGTTGAGGTCGCATTCGAAGGGGATGTTTCCTACGAATAACTTTACTTCTGTACTGACCATTCCACTCATCGTAACTTGCCACCTTTCTGTCGCGGGATAGGGGGGGAGGGTTAGAAGTGCAGGGCGCTAATTGTTGATGTACGGGCTGGAGAGAGGCAAACTCAAAGGCGGGATTTATGCGGTATTTGGGCGGACGGGCGGGCGACCCCTTGCAAATAGCTGATTTTGCAGCCTCCCTACCCGTGCGTCTTAATGCCCGCACTGGAATGGATTTTATAGGACCTCGCCTCCGCCCGCTCCAACAGGCCGCATTCTTCACGGTAACACAATATAGGTAGACGGGCGAAAGCCTTCCCGCCTGAAAATTCCGACCGTACAAAATACCTCAACACACGCGCTTATTGTTTTTTTTGACGGCCATAATCCGGCGAGAAGAAAAAGGAGTTCCATTAGCGACCAAAAATATGAAGCGCAGCAGAGAACTCTCTGAAAGCACGGTTGGCAAGGGCAAATAGGCCGCAATCAGTATAATCTCCCCTCCCCTCAGCCCCGACAACGGGGGGAGCAGTCCCTCCCCTTCCCCCATTGGCAGCGAATCCCTTGCTATAGTGTCGCATGCTGCAAAACAAATTTTCTCCATTAAAACGAGTTCCGGCTCCATTTCCCCGCACTCCACCTACGCCCCATCCCACCTCTTGGACGATCTTGGTCGTCACATCGTAAGTTTCATTCGGGATGGTGAGAGTTTGCACAAGGTTTCGATGCTTAGCCACTTCTACCGTTCGCTTGCGATCTTTCATTACCCTAACATAGTCAGATCTCGTGCGAGTGTTGATTTTGAGTTTAGGCAGGTTTGGGGAGAAGGGAAAAGGGGGGAGGAGGAAGGGGAGGTTGTTGATTCGCAGCGCGGGTTGAAGGCGGTGTTGATGGGGGGAGCGAGTTTAGGGACAGAGGGACTGCGACTGAAAGGAGAGGAGAGGGACGAGGATGGAAGGGTGGTGGTTGAGGGAGCGTATTGTAGCTGCGAGCCGTGGAAGATGGGAGGTGAGTGAGGAGGGGGGTGGGGTGAGTTACGTATCGTAATTTTTGCATTTCTAACATTTATTTTTTGCTGCGAAGGAACCTTCTCCATCGAGGCTTACGTCAAATTCAACAGCTTCAAGAGGTACAGCCGCGTGTTCGACTTCGGAAATGGTTTGGATAGCGAGAACATTTTGCTGTACAACAACGCGACGGAGGGGGAGATCAGGTGGAGCGACTACCGAGGATCCGCGCCCAGGTCGCTGCAGGCCAACAACACCTTTGACTCGGGAGGGTGGACGCACATAGTGGTCACTGTCAGCGACACAAACACGAATATTTTCAAGAACGGGGAGTTGGTAGGGTACAGCAAAAACTACGAGAAGACGGGGCCGAGGTTGTGTACGAGGAAGAAGCATTTAATTGGAGCGAGCTACACTGGAATTCCTTTTGAAGGTGAGGGGTGGGAGGCGAGCCGAGGAGCGAAGCGACGAGTTGAATAACACGGTTCCCTCCTCGTTTACGCTATTTCCACCACTAACACGCTCGCTTCGCTCTTGCTCCTCGCTCCACTTTCGTCTCAGGCAACGGTGAAATCGACTGCTTCTTCGACGGTCACATCGGTTACATTCGCCATTACGATTTTGAACTCTGCCCAAAAGACATATCGGCTTTACACTCTGTTTCGGGTAGGGTTAAAGTTGGGGTTAAGAAGAATTTGGAGGTGCCTACGTATGATGAGTTGGTGAGGGATGTGGTTGGATTGAAGGAGGAGTTGTCGGTTTTAAGGGCAAAATTGAAAGAGGGGGAGTCTGGAAACTCGGTTTCACGCTAGAATAACATAATACAGCTAATAAGTGACACACATTTTTGAGAGGGAAAATAACTCAAAGTCCACCTTTATTTATATTCACAAAATCATCCAAAATTATTATCACCTTTAATTCAATTGAGTCTCCATTTTACCGAAACTCCTTCCAATCCTTCTTCTGCTCCTCCCAAACGACTATCATCTTCTCCTCCTCCCCCATCTCCTCCAGTTCCAAATCAACGTCTACTTCCGCACATTCTTCAATCCTGTCCATCAGGAGGTTGCGGATGTCCCTCGCAACCTCATTGCACCTCCCAATCGTCTCCTTCTTATCCATAATAATATTCAAATTCAACATCACCTTCCCCCTCCTATCATACAAAACCTGCGACGAGCGTAGCGAGTCGCACGAGGATTGGTGTTGGCGTGTTAGAATTGAGTGGCGACGAAAATAGCGTCGACGCTGAGACTGGAGCTACTGGCTAGGCTGAATTTCGATCAGAGATATCACATTCTCACATCGTCGCTTCGCTCCTCGTGACGTTCGCACCTCCACATCCGTGAACCCCAGAATATCCCTTCTCCCCTTTAAAACAGCGTTGATTCTCCTCAAATAAACGTCAGGAGTGTCGCTCAGCTTCGCGCCCAAAGGCAAATACTCCTGCCTCGGGCTCGGATCGAAATGCACCTTCACCTCCCCCACATACTCAAAAGTCTTCAAAACGTTCATCCTACAATGCTCCCCCAACTACTCGAGGGGCAGCGAAGTGACAAGTTAGTATAAAGCGCTTATTGTAGCGAGGAGGAGCGATGCGACGAATTGAACGAGCGAGTTTTCATTTGGCAAGCGAGAGATTATAAGTGCTCATCATAGCAAGAAGCAAGAATTCGTTCATTTGGACTCGCTCGTTCGGACTCGCTCCTCGTAGTATTTGCTCCGCTTCGTAATCTCGTCGCTCTCACGTTCCTTCTCGTCCTCGTCCTCACCTGATGCGCTCCACTAGCGCTCAACCCTCCTTCAACCGTAATCTCCGCATCCACCCAAACACACGGTCCCATCCTCCTCCCCACCACCGCCCCATCTCCCTTCAACCTAACCCCCGGCACCGACGCAATAACATTCGCAATATCCTTCAATTTACGTGGTGATATCTGCTCATCAAGTAACTCAGAAACAGAGACTGCGCATACATCATACCCTGTTTTTATAACCATAAAAGAAACTCCAATTCCAGCGAGTGGATCTAAGAACGAGCGTAGCGACGAGCATTAGCGAGTTGATGAAGATTGTTGTTTATGTATTAAAATAGGTCCTCATATAGCCTCCTCATTCCGCCTCATTTCCAACCATAAATCCAGAATATTCTCTCGCTCCTCGCTTATCCCTCCTCTCATCTTATCTCACCTAAAAAACCAAAACCAAAATAATGCCCTCCCCCTATCCCCGCCAACGCTACTAAACTAGAATAAGCATCACTCCTATGATGATGAGCATTAGCAATAACAACATTTGAATTACTAGCTATACCAGAAGATAACGTTATGCGGTACATTGCTTCTTTTAGGATTACGGAGGAGAAAGCTGTTAAAAGAGCATATTCTATAGGTAAGTCAGTGGGAGGAGGTATGGAGGAGGTACGGAGGATATCATATAAAGAAATTAAACTGTTGTAACATACACCAAGACCGGTGAAGGTTAGGAGAGTCCCGACAGCGAAGGAGCCTACAGCTTCGTATTTCCCGTGACCGTAAGGATGGTCGAAGTCTGCGAACGAGCGAAGCGCGAGGAGCGGAGTTAAGCGGAATGCGGAGCCGTGTTATTAAATATGTTAGGGGTTGAGACTGACGCAGAGAGCACATTTTGGATGTAACGGTTAACAAAGCATTATCAGTCTTGTCGTCGCAGCGTTTCTCACCTTTAGGTTCCCTCGCTTTTTTATAAGTATAATAAGTAACCAAATCCGTGCTCACGTCCGACAAAGAGTGCGCGGAGTCGGAAAGGAGGGCTGGGGAGGTTGTTAGAAGACCAACGAGGAATTTTGAGAGGGAGAGACCGAGGTTGAGTAGGCCGCCGAGGAAGGTTATGTGGGGGGCGGAGGGAATGTAACAGGAGGTGGTCTTGTTGTTGGTAGTGGTTTTGGTGGAGGTAGAGAAGGAGGCGTGGAGGAGAGAAGGGAGGGGGAATTGATATTTTAGATCGTGATGTTGGGTGAAGGAGGGTGGAGATTGGGAGGTTGAGGGAAGATTTCGTAACGCTGCCGAAGAAAGGTTGTGGCGCAGCGATTTAAGCATTATTCGGCGGTAAATTTTAGTATTCCGGAGGTAGCTTCGGGGAATCATGATATTGATTCCGTGATGGGTCCGTAGTGTGGTGAATTTGCGATAGAAATGGGATCGCTGTACTCTTTGCAGTCTGAGTTCAGGATTTTGACTAGCCAGACTTTTTCTCTTTACACCTCTGTCAATCGTACGTGAATCACGTCAACGTTCGCTCTATCTATTACCATGAGCACTGGGTATCGATTCATTCTAGTATCGTTATTCGAAACGGTCTGAGATTGAATATATCACCAACTATGTAAAAGGGCCGTCCCACGGTTCGATGCTTTGCTTTGCACGGCTCGAAATTCATTGCCACGTCTATCGCGTGTTCGTTCGTTACTTTCCTATGCCGCGTTGTGTTCGAAGAATCCCTCTCTCTTGAACCAATAAGCTGTAGGTCTTAAATTAACCTACTAACAATCCTCGTCCCTCCTTCCTCCCTCCTCCCTCCCCCTTCCCATCACAGCTCCCTCATCAAAAAACATAAATAGCACTACTTAAGTAGCCCTACACAAATAGCACTCCAACTCCTCAAATCCCCACACATCCCACCCACCCCACCCCACCCCCAACACAATGTCCGACTCTGATGTCGACTCAATCGACTCCACCGAACTCTCCTCCTCCCTCTCCCAATTCACCTCCCTCATGTCCAAACTAAATTCCCACCCCGACAAACAAATAATAAACACCCTAACAATGCTCTGCGAAGACTTCCATACCTCCCCCACTGCCGTAGCGAAACTCTACAACCTCATCCGTTCTGAGCTTTTAAACGTGAACACGGATGACACACACAAACTCCCATTGATTTACCTCCTCGATTCCCTCCTCCACAACGCCGACGATCCGTCCTTGTTGGTGAGTCACCGTGATTCGCGAAGCGACTTAGTTCCAGTCTCAACGTCGTCGTCGCTACTCGCTACTCTCGCTGCTCGCTTTCCTCGTCGCTCTTACGTTCCCAGCGTCAACGTCGGCCGTCGCTTTCTTCGCTTCTTGTTTCTAATACTGCCGAGACGTTCGCTCGCCCGCTCGTTGCAGCTGTACAAGAATAAAATAACGGAAGAAATTAAACTCATCTACAATTCAGTCTACTCCAGCGTTAATGAAAAGGACAAGAAACGGTTAGAAAGGTTAGCGGGGATATGGGAGAAGAATAGTATGTTCAATGATGAAATAATGGAGGATATATTATCCCACTCCTCCTCCTCCTCCTCCCCCTCCCCCTCCTCCTCTGCAAGTACTTCCGCCCAATCTACATCCACCACTAGCTCCTCAATCTCCTTAGGAACCTTAGATAAAAACCTCCTCTCCTTAATGTCCTCAATGCTCCAACAAATGCAACAAGAAATGGGTGAAACCAACCCCGTAACCTTGAACGAGCTCGCTAAAATAAACCCTGAACTAGTTAAAGGCTTATATGAACAAGCTTTATCCCTTCAACCTCAAAACACCTCTTCAGCGCATAGCAATGTAATAGCTACTGATTCATGGAATGATGTGGGCATAAACTTCTCAACTATTAATTCTAGTATTAAAAAAATTGAAGATACATTATTAAACTCTATCTCTGAAGATACGGTTATATCGACGGCTTTAGCAGGGACAAAACTGTACCTTCAAACAAGCGTACGTGCTTATAAATCCTCCGAACTCCTAAAATCCTTAACTCCCTCCATTCCTAAAATCTCGGTTTTAGATGATTTGGTTGATTTTAATAGTGATAATATTAAGGTTTATGACGAGAGAGTTGTGAGGGGATTGTATGAGGGGGGGTTGCCGTGTAAGGGAAAGGGAGGGAGGAGGTTTAGGACGAAGGGGGAGGTTTATGAGTGGGAGAGGAGTATGGATGTGGAGAAGAAGGTGAGTCGCCCGTTTTGGCGATGGTGATTTTTGTTTATGATAAGTTTTTACGTGACTCAAAAACTAACACTATTAAAAAAATATGAAACGAATAGAAATGGAACGAAAGCTGGTTGGAAAACGTCGACTCATGGATGTCAGCTCTCGAGCTTGACCCTCACCTCGATCAACCAGAAGAAGTCGAAACAGAAGAAGAAATCCCAGACGCAGAAGAAGCAGATGAATCCCGAACCCTCTGTAGAATCTGCGCCAAAAAATTCGAAACTTTTTACGACGACGATAACGGCGTGTATATGTTTAAGGATTGTAGGGAGGTGGAGATTTTGGAGGAGGTGGAGGGAGTGGAGGAGGAGAGGGTTTATGTGCATGGTACTTGTTGTGGGAATTTGGGGATTGAGAGGGGGGAAGGGGTGGAGAGGAGGCATGTTCTGGAAGTGTGACTCGGATAGAAGAAGAAAGAAGAAGATCGTTTTCATACAAAAAAGCGCGGGCTCGCAATCTTTCGAAATTTTTTAATTAACTATTATTACAGCAAACCCGCGCTCTCCAACGCACCGTCAACAACTCCCCAATACTCCTCCTCCAACTCCGCAAGCGGGCACCTAATCCCTCTCTCCATCTTCCCCATCTTCCACAACGCGTACTTAACCGGTATAGGATTAGCCTGGCAAAACAACTCATCATGTACCTTCAACAACCCTTCATTCAACTCCTTAACCTTCCCCTCATCCTTTTTCAACGCCGCTAACATGATTTCTTGCATGGTTTTAGGGGCTACGTTTGCGGTTACGGATATAACACCGTCTCCACCTTTTAAAACAAATTCGGCGCCGGTACCATCATCACCTGACCACATTAAAAAATTTGAACCGCACATTTTTTTAATTGGTTCGACGCGAGATACGTCACCTGTAGCTTCTTTAATACCAACGACTATGGGTCCGACGGAGTCGGCTACGAGCTTGACGGTCTCAGGTAACATGTCTAATCCTGTTCTACTAGGTACGTTATACAAAACGATGGGCAAATCGGGGACGGCTGTGGCTATGGCGGTGTAGTGTTGGACGAGACCGCGGGGGGTAGGTTTGACGTAGTAGGGGGTTACTACGAGGGAGGCGTCAGCGGAGTAGGAGAGGGCTTGTTTGGAGAAGGCGATGCAGGTGTCGGTATTTATGGTGCCGGTGCCGACAATTATGCTGACGTCGTGGTTCTGGCGAGCGCGAGTGTTAGAGGTGTTGGCAAGAACGTAAAACGGAAAACCGTAGATCTCCCCATACGGTAGCTCACCTTATCTTTAATCTCCTCCTTCGTAATCCTAAGAACCTCCCCTCTCTCCTCCATGGTCATCGTGGCCGCTTCTCCAGTCGTTCCCAAAACGCATAGGCCCGCCGTGCCTTCAGCCACGTGCCACTGGAGGAGTCTGCGGTACGATTTTTCGTCGATTTCTCCGTTGGGGAGCATGGGGGTTGCGAGGGCGACGGTTGAACCGGGGTTTAGGGCGGAGAGGGAAGTGGGGGTGAAGGGGCGCGGGGGGAGGAGTGTGAAGGCTGGGAGCGTTGCCGGGAGGGAAAGTGAAAAAGCGATGGAGGTTAGAATTGAGAGGGAGGGGGGGTAGTTAGGTGGGGGATATTGGGAAGTGTGAGGTAGAATGCTCACCACTGGCCGAGGCGATCAAAATTGACAAGATTGAGACACGCATCATGATTTGCGAGGCAATTTCGTCGATTTTTTTTCCAGCATGAATTTGCAGCAGCAAAGCGTTGTCACCTCTCTCGTTTTACGTTATCTACAGGTGCGAGACTGTAGTGTGGGAAATATTGTCCATATAGCATCACAGCCTCAAGACTGAAGTGAAAATAACGCTTGTAGCAGCAGAAATTGAGCAGCGCACACAAAATTCATCCGCGCGAAGATACGCTCCCTCACTAACACTCCCTAACCTTCTCCCCCCCCAGAAACACACGCACCATGGGCGCCTCAGCTTCAACCCTTCCCGACAATCTCACGAAGGACCAAGCCTCGGTCGCCTTCGGCGACGGTTTCAGTCCTGAGACCTTCGACTCCCTCGCCACTGATGGTGTAATCACCAAATCCGCCGCAATCGATTACATGAACTCATCCGTGAAGAACTCCGCCTTCGTCTTCATCAAACCCCACGCCAACACAAAAGAAGCCCAAGCGTATGTGAAGTCCGCGTTGATCGAGGCGAAGCTGAACGTTTTGGCCGAAGGCGAAATAATGGGCTCAGAAATTGACTCAAAAAAACTCATCGATCAGCACTACTACGCCATCGCCTCAAAAGCGACAATCCTAAAACCCGCCGATCTCCCCGTCCCCGCTGACAAGTTTGAAGAGTTCTTCAAAGAATCCTGGGCTACGATTTTAGCGGAAGACCGCACGGTCAACGCTATGGACGCTTGCGAACGTTGGAGTGTAAATTCTCAAGAACTCGAAGTCCTCTGGCGTGCTTGCGAGCCTGGTAAGTAGCAAGTACCGCTTGCTGCAATGCGTTATTATTAATTCTAACACAACTCGCTTCGCTCGCCGTAGCCGGTAAGGTAGTTAAATTCGGAGGTGGTTTTTATTGTGGTCTCGTTGACGGTCCTGAGGGTAAACCTCCTCTTTACGTTTTCAACGCTTTCTTCATGAGTATGAGGTCTAAATTCGTTGGTGATAATTCTATTTATTATTTCTCAGTTGACTGGGATCCGAAGGATCTATCTTGGTCTGATTTCCGTAACACTCTTTTGGGTCCTACTGATCCTAACGATGCTCCGGAGAATTCTATCCGTGGTACGATTTTAAAGAAGTACGAGGAGTTCGGTTTAAAATCTCAACCCAACAAAGGAGACAACGGCGTGCACGCGAGCGCGTCACCTCTTGAAGGTTTAAGCGAAAAAATGAACTGGCTAGGTAAATCAACCACCGATGAACCCTTCGGTTCCGCGCTTGTTATGAACGGGTTCGATGAAACTACCATCAAAGACTATTGCGTTGACGCTTTAACGGAGGGAGCTGGAGATGATGGCGTTAAATCTGGAAGTATCTTTGACGCTTTGGAGGATATGGATGCTAGTGAGTGTTTGAAGAAGTGTGTTATGGTTAAGTTCGGGGAGAAGGAGGAGGGGAGGTTTAGCGTGTTCAAGTGAGGATGGCGTTGGAGTGGGGTTGCGTGTATTAAGTTACGAGAAGAACATCAATATCGTTTGTGTTTCTTAAGAAAAAATCTTTAGTACTATGTCATTGTTTAACCTACACTCACTCCCCCCCAAAATTCGTCAACCGTTTGTCAAACCTGCTCATCACCCTGTCTGAATGCTGATAAGTAGTACGTTTGCGCGCTCTCGTCCCGCGTGCGCTTCCAGTATGAGTGTTATTTAAACATTATTGATTCTTTTTTACCCTTGCGATTCGGTGTGCAGGGAAGAGTGCGAAGGGAATTCGAGTTAGAGAGGGGGTGTGCGAGGTGCGAAAGGGAATTCGAGTTAGAATCATGATGTCATCGGCTGATGTCATCGGGGGTAGGTGTGGCAATACGCACACAAAGTTAAAAATTTCCGGATCTCTCACATATCTTCGGCAAGCAGTTAACGGTGGGGAGGATTTGGGGAGACGTTTGGAAGTGCTGAAAACGAGTTATTGAGGTTTAGGAGGTTTAGGAAGGTTTAGGTGTAAGATGGACGAATTGTTAGCCTTTAATGCTATTAAAAAAGAGATAAGGACGAACGTGTACGTATAAACGAGACATTGACGAGTGTTAGAACTACAGCCGCGTAAAGTGCAACCCCAAACTAAACCCTCACCTTAATCCTCGAACGCCTCCGGGGGTACTTTCGGTAAAGTCGGAACGATCAACCTTCACGGAAAACGTCCAAAGATTGGTCAGGAGTTTAAGGAGGTTAACTAGAAGTTGTTGAAGACGTTAAAGGTAGGATACGTCAGTAGTCGTACAGTTGAGTTGTCCCGATGAAGAGGATAGTGGAGGATAGCGAACGATGCTACCCGGGTATATGAAAATAAAGAATTCAAATACAGTAATCGCACGTCAAAGGCTATTTTTAAGATGTATTTAAGCTGCAAGAACGAAAATGTGAACATTAGAGTACGTTGGTGAATGTGAAATAGGGGGAAATCTGTTGGAATTGAGGTTATTAATCGACTTGTTATCGAGGGGTTTTGCGTAGTACGTGTATACTAGACGTAGGGGTACGAGTTGGATATTAATGGATGACGCTTAGGAAAGAAGCAATTGGGAAAGAGTGAGGGGAGTTTGGGTTGGGCGAAGGAGATAGGGAAATCTGTTGGGGGTCTGTTTTAGGCTGAATATATGTAGAACGGGGATGTTAGGGGTTCTGGGGTCAATGGATCAGAGGTTGCGGGGTGTGTGAATTTTTGGGCTGTTTTGCTAGCGTTTTGATTGTTTTTTCAGTGGTGAGGGCATGGGCAAATCTGGATCCTTTCCATCGTCTGCCCTTTGCCCTCACTAAATCCTGATAAACATATACTGGTGTTCCGCTATTACTTTCGATTTTCTCTTGGGCGTTCATTATTATTAAAGGTATACGAGAAAAGAAATAAACCTCGCCAGGCGTTTACCCCTGCCCCAATTTCTACCCAATTTTTTGATGCCAAAAAGGGAGGGTATCGTGCCCGAAACCTGTGAGAAGAAAGGAAGTGAAGGAAAAAAAGAAAGGTACCGTACCCGCAGAGCCTTTTGAGCCTGTGAGAAGAAAGGGAGCGAAAGAGATTAAGAAGGTTTCCCCCCCAGCAGAGCCTGTTGAGTACATGAGGCTTACGGTCGATGGGGACGGGAACATTGATGACGAGGTTCCATAAATCTTACATTCACAACATTGACGTCCAATGGTCTTTCTGCGATGTCAAAGGTTGTTCACACAAAGCCAAGCGCTCATACGAAATCAAGAAGCATAAAGCAAACAAACATGACATCGGTGTTAAATGGCGAAACTGCTAAATGTAAGCACTGTGAATATAGTTGTAATCGAAAACCACAGTTACAACTTCATACTGAAAGGATACATGAGGAGAAATGGTATTTTTGTGACATAAAAGGATTTTCATATAAATCAAGAAGTGTTGAACTTTCTCAAACTCATAAACAACGTAATCATAATATCAGCTTCGTATGGCATGAATGCTAATTATGTGATTATAAAAGTAAATACCCTAAAAATTTAAGGTAAGAACAACGGTCTCGCTTCCATCTAATTATTACATGCGTGAAAACAATATCACGCTAAACATTAACTCGCTAAAACGCTAAAACGCTAAAACACGTAAACGTTTTCCACACTAAAACCTCCGCAGAGTACACAAACAATTTAAACATAATATTAACGTTACTTGGCATAACTGTACAGCATGTGATTACAAATCGAAAGCACTCGCATCCATTAAAAATCATCAAGCGGCTGTACATGGAATTGATGCGAAATATTTTCATTGCAAATAGTGTAAATATAAAAGCGTGTGTGAGGGGAATTTAAAGAAACATGTTCATAATAAACATGTAAGCGAGGAAGGTGAAATATAAATTAAGTAATTTGAATCATAAAACGAACGGCGTTTTTTTATTAACCACCGGAACTATCGTCGATAACCCCGAAATCGAATCCTTCCGAGAATTCACCTTCCTCCTCTTCTTCTCGATCCTCCTCTTCCCTCTCCCACTCCATTCTGCCTCTTACATTCTTCTCCCTATCTTCACCGTTAATAACCAAATTCTCTCCTTCAAAACTCGTAACGAAAGTTATACCTGATAAAGACGCTGCAAAGTTTAACATATTTATTCGAGTCACATCTAGGCCGATATCGTAGATGTAGACGATTTTTGATGTTGATTTTGCGGGGTTTTTAAGTAAATATTTTATTAATTCTGTAACACAATCACTTTTCCTCACAACTTCAACCTCCCCTTCACCTCCAACAGCTGCGATAGTTCTCTGAAAAAGAGATGACATTTGTTTTAGAGGTTCTTTTTTAATCCCTTTTTTAAACTTTTTAAGTTAATTGTCTCTGAACCGAAAGGAGGTATTAATGGATTACAAGATAAATCAATTTCAGTGAGATTGTTAGGGTTTAAGAGGATTGATTTTAATATCGATTTTGAGGTTAGGGAGCAGGAGCGAAGTGAACATTTTTTAACTATTTTAGGTAATAAATCTAATACGGAATTGGAGGGATCTTTTAAACCATCTAGGATTAAACATTCAGGATAAAATTTTAATTTTAAAATTGATGTAATGTGGAGAGGGTTGTAAGATATATCTAAATGTTTTGTTACGAGAGGGAGTTTTAGTGCAGTTTTTAAATCGTTTCGTGATATTATTAAGGAATCGAGGGTTTTGTAGTTTGTTAAGAATTTTAGAAGATGGTCGGGGTTTTTTGTTACGGCATTTGAAAGGTTTAATGTTTTAATCGACGAGGTTGTTACGTTTAGTTTTAAGGGAGGAGAGGTGAACAGAGGGTTGAATGATAAATTAATTTCTTCAATCTTTTCGCTTTTAAACACAGATAGAACAGAGGGTAGAGTTAACAGATTATTACTCAAATCAACCGTAAGCAGGTTATCGTCAATGAGAGGAGGGACGGTTTTTAGGTTGAGGTTTGAGAGGGAGAGGGAGGTTACAGTTGGAGGGAGGGTGGAGGGGAGGGTGGACGTCGTGTAGGAGAGGTCAAGGGTTGAGGAGGATGAGGTTAGGATGGGGAGGAAGAGGAGGAGGAGGAGGTGAAGGAGGCGCAGGAGATTCATTCTGAGGTTTGGTGGGAATTGGGGGGGGGGCGGGATAGTGGGTTTGAGAGGTGAAGAGGAAGATGATTGCGCCAGATCGCATCACGTCTTTTCGCACCTTCAAATATTAAACACAGATGTCTTTGATACACACCAAGCGAACCACGTACGCGTATACGATACTAGATTACAGATCTTTTAAGCGAAATGCGTTCCACAGGATTGTGAAATGAATTACAAAGCTTTTCTTACTTTCTAGGATGTTTTGCCCAAATGATAATCACCTCTTCCCTCAAATTTCGAATCTTTCCGCTCACGTCACGTCTTCCAAAAACAGACTATCATATACTCACAAGTAATCTACCCAACCTCGCACCCCTCACTAATCAAATTATCACCCACTCAAGCTATGACCCTCCTCCAAACCATCGTCGCGGCGACCCTACTCGGCACTTCCTCCGCATACCTCCTCCGTCCCGCCCGTAACCTCTCCCTCTTCTCGCAAAAAACAATCCTAATAACCGGTCCAACCCTCGGCGGTATCGGCTACGCATTAGCCTCAAACTGTGCATCCCGAGGTTCTTCTAAATTAATCCTCCTTGGACGTTCCCCTAAAAAACTTAACGACGCTAAGGATAGTCTGAAAGGCATAGAAGTACAGTGTGTGGTGTGTGATTTTTCGGAACCTGAAAGCGTTGAGAAAGCGTGCGAAGAAATTAAGAGGGGAAATGATAGAATCGACGTTATAATAAATAACGCAGGAGGTAAGATTTATTCTCGTAAATCTAGTAAATCATCGTCTCAACATTAGTGCATTCAGTGATAATTACTAACACCTAAAATCCGCAGTATCACAACGTTCAACCTTCCAATCAACACCTCTATCAACCTTCCGTCAAATATTCGAAATAAACCTCTTCTCCCATACTACCTTAATCCACAACCTCCTCCCTTTATTAAAAAAAGAAGGAGAAAAATCTACCATTATATGGATATCATCAATCCAATCTACTCTAGCATTACCTGAACGTTCAGGTTATAGTGCCTCAAAATTCGCAGTTTCAGGACTATGCGATAGTTTGCGTTCTGAATTTTCAGATTTCTGTAACGTCGTAGAAGTACGACCTGGATATGTGAGCACGAATTTATCTATTAACGCTGTTACGGAGAAAGGGAGTTATGGGGTTATGGACAAGACTACTGAAAATGGTATTAGGCCGGTTAAGTTAGCGGAAATTGTTTTGGATGAAGTTGAGAAGGGGAGGAGTTATGTTGATGTAGGACAGGATTTTAAGACTCGTGTTGCGGTTTGGTTGGGTTTTTTGTGGCCGGAGATTTTAGGTGGGATTATGAAGAAGAGATTTAAGAAGAATAAAAAGGAGGAGATTAAATCAACGTCTTAATTTCTTCATGCAAAATTGTTGCTTCTTCATTTCGGAGAATTAACCTTCCTCCCCCCTTTACTCCCCCCCCACCTCAACTCCCTCTTAACCTCACTAACTGGCGGTCTCGGACTCATAAACTTTGTCCTCTCCACATCAATTTCCCCCGGCAATAAACTCTCCAAAACAGTTAAATCTAACCCTTCAACTTGAGAGGAGGAGGGGAGGAGTGATGAAACTTCTTTTATTTTAAGGTTACCGATTGTGAGTGAGTTTAAAGTTTTTTTTAATGATTTCATGTTTAGAATGTTTAATCGTGCGTCATCGCGAGCGTTGTCTAACATTCTTTTTGTTTCTATAAGTTCTTTATCTTTTTCTCTACATAAATTTCTTTCTTTAATGATACTCGATTTCATTAAAGAATTTAAACTCTTATAACTCTGTTTTAACGTTGATATTTGATTTCCAGCTGTTTTCAATTCTCCGTGAAGGGATTTTATCTCAGAACGTAAACTCGTAAAAGTGTCACTACCACCTCCATTACCTTCTCTGTTTTTAATTGATTCTATTTCTTTCACTAATTCGGATTTATCAATCACCAACAATTTAACTTGATCCTCTAACCCTAGCTTCTCCTTCCTATAACTGTTAGCTAAAATCTTGGATTTACTAAGTTGAGATTTTAGGATTGATATGTCTTGTTCGAGGATGTAGATCTTTAGGGGCCATTCTTGTTCGAGGGTTTCTTCGGACATTAGTTTGGTTTCTTGGAATTTTTGGATTTTGTTCAAAGCGATGTTCTGAGCACGGCGAACGAAGTTTTGCCGTGTTAGAAACGAGTAGGAAAGAAGCACAACACCTCCTTTACTTACCTCATCTCTAATCTCCTTAATTTCTCCCTCCAAAACCCCAATCCTATGCGTCAACTTATCAATAACATCCCCCTCACTCAACGCGTCCACCGCCGTCCTCAAACTCTTACATTCTTTCCTATAAAGTTGAGAGCGTTTACGCTCGAGTTGGAGCTCACGCCAGAGGATGGCGGGGGAGGAGATTGAGGAGATTGAGGAACGGGCTTTTGGAGTTTGGTTGAGAGATTCGGCTTTTATGACGAAGGAGGGAGTGAAGGGTTCTCTGGTTATATTGTGGAGAAGAAATTCAATGGTAGGAGGAACGGGGATGTTAGTAAAGTGTTTCGTCGTATCCTAAATCAGAGCTAAATCCCCGTCCTTCTAACACAATACTCCTGCTCACAATACTCCTGCAAAACATTCTCCTCACCTATTTATCTCCTGCTGCCCGTTCTTCAGCTGTCTCTCTAAATCAATCATAAGCTGTTCTTTCAAACTTCCAAGCGTTGTTTTTAATATTGCATTCTCCTCGTGGAGCTTGCGGAGATCGGATATTGAGGTTGAAGGGAGGGTGGAGAGAGGGGAGGATGTCATTTTGGGGAGGGGAGGGGAGGGAAGCAGGTAGAAAGGGTTTCGCGGGGGAGGTGGAGGATATCTATCCTATAGATACACTAACTACACTTTCAGTTAGTTTCAAGCAAAGATACGTGTACTGATTTAGCGATGCGGTGTTTCTCTGTAACTTTGTAGCGCTAATTGGACAACAAGGTGGATGTTGGAACTGGCCAAAACAGACTATTGTCCTGGATATCATTATAACCTTATTTCACTACAATACGCCAATAATACAACCAACCACTTAGAACCTCGTGACATTCATCGGAGTTTTTCACCCTGGCCCTCCACCCCAACCCCCCATCACCCCTGCATTGTATTATACATCATTACTAGCCCTTCTCCCTTCTCCCAACCTCCGCGTGCTGGACCTTTAACACCCCCTTTTGAACAATGTCCGCGAAAGGTGAGAGAAAGATTAGTTCACGACAAGCCCCCCCACCCTCTCCCACCCCTATACCACACCCTATAGGGGGTTGGAGGTTAGAGGGTTGCGGGGTCAGGGGGGTTTGGGGGAGAGGAGGGTTACGCACTTGGGGGTCGTCAAGGAAGCCCTGGTAGACGTTTGTCCTTGGCGTTCGCGTACCCGTGACACTTGAAACGGGGCGCGTAGACCGTGAGGGTTACGAGGGTTCAATTCACTGCTATTTTGACCTTTATTGAGACGAACGTCTATCACAACCC
>BLQM01000282.1:58855-72465 GCA_012489335.1 Triparma laevis f. inornata
CCCCCCCACCACCAGCCGAACTCTACGCCGAAATCGGCTCCCTAAAATCCTCTCTCGAAACCGCCTCCCGCACCGCCTCCAAAGTCCCGGGACTTGAAAAGGAGCTAAAAAACGCCCTCCTCGACACCAACTTCTACAAACTCGAAGCAGACAAAGAAAAAAAGCTACGAATAGCCCTTGAGAAAGCTTTGGAAGAACTAAAAGAAGACAAATCAAAGCTAAAATATGGCATAGACCAAGCCCACAAAGACCTCCTCACCTCCGAAAAGCTCGTCCACCGTCTCCAAAGCGACTTAAAATTCGACAAAATGGCCCGCGAAGGTCAAGTAAAACGCGCCCGTATAATCGAGCACGAATTAACCGAAATAAAACACGATAACTTCCTCCAAACACGTTTAAGAAAGGAAGCTGAGCACAGGAGTAATAAGACTTTTAAGGAGTTGCAGATTGAGAGGAGTATGAGGTTGCAGGATATACATGCTAGGAATAAGGTTATTATCGCGAAGAATACGAGTGAGAGGAATGAAAAGTTAGCGGAGTTTCATCGTTTTAAAGAGTTTAATGCGAAGAACACATTAGAATCTCAGGTTAATGGATTGGAGGCTGCTATTAAAAGTCAGACGATGATTATATCTGCGAACGACGTAGAGTTGAATGCGAGCTTGCAGGAGATTGAAGGGGTGAGGCTGGAGAGCGCGAGGTTGAAGAAGGAGTTGATGGAGAAGAGCGAAGAGGTGAGAGTAGATTATATTTGGGGCGCGCGAGGAAGGAGGAGGAGTTTACGAAGATGCTAACTCGTTAACTGGTAATTCTCTTGCGCTACACGTTCGTCATTGCAGGTTTTACATCATGTGGAAATCAGGACGGAGCTGGAGCAGGAGTGCCACAGGCTGCAGACTGAGATGATGGTAATGGCTCGAACGCACTCGGATAGGACTCGGCCGTTGAGCACAGCGGCGGCGGGGAAGGCAGGGGTTAGTTTGAGTATTGAGAGAGCGAGGTGAGGCACTGCGAGGACGAAGCCCAGCGAGGAGCGAAGCGACGAGCTGAGAATACTGCTAGTAGCAACAGTCTCAACGTTGGCGTCTCTTTTTTCGCTACTCGTTTCTAACACGGCTCGCTTCGCTCGCTGCTCCTCGCTACGCTCGTCGCAGGGGGGGAAAGACTAGGCCGGAGACTACGAGCGCCGCGAGGATTAGGAGGAGGAAGCAGACTATTAGGAACAGGGAATTCAGCAGGACGTTTACCACGTCGAGGGGGGGATCAAGGGGGGGCGCTGCTAGCTCTGATGCCGCCGGGGTCTCCGATGGGGAAGGGAGCACTCACTTTAGACGAGGCCTTCATCATTCCCATCGACGCGGATCCGGTGGACAGGCACGCCAGGTCCCTCCCCAACACCTCGATAATAAGCGCGAACGGGTTGGTTGATGGCGGGCTGGGCCAGACTTCTCCGGACGGGAGGCTCGGCACGGCCTCAGTGACGTTCGGCAGCTCGCAAGTCTTGGACGGAAAGTCTTCCCCTGAGCCAAGGGGCAGGTTGCCGAGCGCCATCAAGAAGACCCGAAGGGGCAGCACCCCGTCACAGACCTCGTCGTCGACGCCCACCAACAGGAACACCGACCACACCTTTGGAAATATGTCACTGGAGCAGAGCAGTAGCTTGGAGAGTATGGGGGGAGGAGGACGAGGGGACGGGGGGGGAGATATGTTGGTGGTGGTAATAATTCCTCCAATTCCGACTCAGATCCGTTCCACGTGAAGCTCGAAAAGAGGAAAAAACACAGGGAGCGGACGACTTTGAACACGCCGGGGAGCCTCTTCTTGGGAAGCGGCCTCGGGCTGCGGAAAGAATAAATAGAAACGTTAATCGTGTGTGTTTTTTTGTTTTTCTAAAATTTCTCGCGATCTAATTACAATTCTTTAGGATTTTAGGACTCGTTCAACCATGGGTACGCTTTCCTTAACTCTTCCAATATCTCCTCGTCGTTTCCGCTGATCTCAAGACATATTTTGAACTTCTTCGCGCAATTTTTCGTCCTCTCATGATCTTTCCCAAACTGTGCCTCATATCCCTCGAGCGCTCTCTGATAAAGCTCCTCGGCTTTCCCGTACTCCTTCAATTCATAATAAACAATCACAATATTCTCTAGGGTCATGAGCGTACTCGGATGATTCCGACCCAACAAACTCGAGCTCTCCTTCAAATCTCTCTCGTAATACTCCTCTCCTTATTGTAATTCTTCAAACTATGATAAAATGTTCCCAAATTATTCAACGTCATCAACGTCTGCCTGTGGTCTTCCCCTAACACCCTTTCTCGCCCCGCCAAACACCTCTCCTGAACTTCCTTAGCCTCCTCATACTCTCCATTTTCGAAGAACTCCTTACTGCAAAGCTTCGCCAACGCCCTGAGCTTCACAAAATCCTCCGACCTCGTAATCCTCAGCACCTGCTGCTTCATCGGCTCCCTCACGGTGTAGTAGATTCCCCCCCCCCTTCAATCTCGAGCACGTCGAAATTCCTTCCACTTCAGAAAAGTCGCCTCGTTCCCGTTGAAATGCTTCTGGAAGTAGGAGGACGGGGCGAGCCAGAATCAGGGCCAAGGCCAAGGGCCAATCGTGGCTTCCGCCGCTCCAACGACGAAGGATGATTTCATGGCCACGGACGACTTCAGGAGGTTGCTGAGGCGGTATGTTGATGTGGAAGAGCTGTTCCACACGTTCCGACTGGTGAGCGAGCCGTGGCAGCGAATAGCAGAGGAGAATATTGATGAGGATTTAGGAGCGGCGTTTTAGCGTTTCACGATGGGAAGAGATATAGGGGTTGGAATTGAAATCGATGATGAGGAGGGACATGAGTTCTGCTATGCGTTAGAGGCAAAGCGTGAACCGATGAAGCGGGTGATTTTCCTTCTAAATATTACGAAGGTTGGCGATTTCGCCTGCCAAAGGGCCGTCAATCTCGTCGTTGTTGATATTCCCGAGGGCGTTGAAAGCATCGGAAGAGCTGCCTTCATGAGATGCCATATTTTGACTGCCGTATCTTTCTCGACGACATTAACATCTATTGGTGAAGCAGCCTTCAATCAGTGCCCCAACCTAGACAATGTCGATCTCCTCCACACAAACCTTCAAGAATTAGGCGAAGTGGCCTTCGGAGGTTGCTCAGAACTAAAATCGAACGTGACGCAGAGAATGCGGCGCTGAAAGCAGAAAACGCGGCGTTGCGAGCGTTGATGGAGAGGATTGGCAGTCTTGCAACCGATAAGAGTAACAATTAGGAACAAACGAAAGCGTTTTTCATCAGAAAAGAAGAGAGTGTTTTTTGTTTTCTAAAATTCCGCAACTAATTTACAACACACGTCCTTTCAACACTTCTACAAACTTTTAACTTAACTTTACTTCGGCCCTCCACCTCTCATGCTCCCGCTCTGATACAGAGGCTGATTAGCGATTAAAGCAGATTCAGCCCACTTAGTGTTCTCAGTTACTTTACTGTTGAACTCAGGGAACATAACACTAGGTTGATACTTAAGCTCCGCAGTCCACCAAGGTTCATGAGCTTCATTCATAACGATTTGTTTGTCAGTTTGCCACAAAAGTTTCTGTTCTTCCTTGGTGATTCCTGGGGTTGCGAGGAGCTCCCAGGTGTGGTCAGTTGTGTTGTATTTTTTCATGTCGGCGATTAGTTTTCGGGCTCGGCGGAGTTGTTCCAAGGGGGTTAAGCCGGCGTCGGCGGGCTTTCGGGGATCGGCGGAGGAGGGGCGGGCGCTGGTGGGCTTCTCGTTTCCGGAAATGTTGAGGCCAGCGAGGGCCGCGTTTGCGGGGGGCTTCACTGTGCGGCTCTTCTTGCCGGAGGAGGAGCCGGAGGTTCCAGGCCTACCAGTACCTCCCCTGCTCGATCCCCTGCTTGATCCTCGGCTGCCCATTCTGCTCCCCCCTCGGCTCGATCCCCTGCTGCTCATTCCGGTGCCTCCCCTGCTTCCAGTTCTCTCGGCGTTTCGGCGACTGGCTCCGGCGAGCTCGACGAGGTCAGCGCTAGTGAGCACGGGCTTCACGGGCAGGGCCCTGCAAGAAAAAGAGAGGAGCGGCGGGGGGGGAGGGTGGGTCGTGTTAGAATTGTAGAATCGTTGTAGGGTTGAGGCTTCAAGTGTGGGCATTCGCATGTCTCACCTGGGGTCGAAGCTCGGCTTCTCCGATCCGATGTCGGCCCGGCTCTTGAAGATGGCCGCCTTGGGAGGTCCCCTAGGAGGCAGTCCCACCTTCCTCGCGTACTTGCTCGTGGGGCTCTGCCCGAGTGCCTCCTTGGCGAGCTTCTCGAGCCTGTCGATGTACTTGCGTCGAACGTCTTGAGGCATGGCTCTAGGGCTGACGTAGCCTGGCTTGACGCGGGCGGACTCGGTGGGGGGCTTGGAGGGGCGGACGGACTTGCTGAGCTCGAGGCGGAGCTGGTTGGCTTCGGCTTCGGCCTTCTGGAGGAGCGCCAGGACCTCGTCGGAAGGGGGCTCCTGCTCCTCTTCGGAGAAGATGAGGGGAAGCTTGGGAACAACGGGTCCTACCTCAAGGCAGTTCTCATCGTTCGCGTCCTGCGACAAGCGTAGCGAGGAGCATTAGCGAGGCGAGGGCAAAGCCCGAGGAGCAAAGCAACGAGTTAGTATGAAGTGCTTCTAGTATCATAACTCGCGGAATCAACGCATTCCTAGCTCGTCGCGTTCGCTCCTCACAGCTTCTCACCTCCTCCTCAAGGCTCGCGAGGAAGGCTGCGATGTCGGCGTCGTCCTCGAGCCCGGGCTCGGTCTCGGGACCGTCGTTGAGAAGGTCCTCCTCGTTGGGTAATTCCTCCTGCAGCGAGCGAAGCGAGCCGAAGACGAACGTCCGAGGCGAGGAGGGTGAGGTGGGTTAGTATAAACTGCTTCTAGTATCGTTACGCGCGTAATTGTCGTGTTTGTAGCTCGTCGAATCGCTCTCCTCGCTGTCTTGCTCACCTTGTCCCAACCCTCCTCGAGGTAGTAATCCTCCGGAATAATCCCCTTCTTCTTAAGGTAATATTCACTATACGCATCCCCAAGCGGCCTCGCCATCTCCGGTGGTTTCTCGTTCAATATGTCCCTAATCAGATCTTCCTTGTTGGGGACGGGGCCGAGGCCGTGGCGGAGACGGGCGGAGTTCATGTTTAGGGGTTTGTCGATTTCGGATTGGAAGGGACCGATTTTGTAGGGGGTGCAGAGGACGAGGGCTTTTTCGAGGTTCTCGACCTGGGGGGGGGGATTAGTACAGTGGGTGTGCGTGGGGGGGGAGGGGGGAGGGGGGAGGGTGGGGACTGGGGGTTGCCATGGTCGCCATGAGGGTTGTTGGGGGGATTGGGGGGGAAGGGGGGCGGGATTGGGCGATATGGTTTAAGGGTGGTCGTGTTGGTGGTCTTCAAAGCCGACGAAGGTGTTGACTAGAGTTATAGGGGGCGAGAATGGGCCCCAGCCCTCCAGATGAAACGGTTAACCCCGAAGCTGTTAGTCTCACCTCTTTCTTATGCTCCTCCTCCAGAGCTCCGAACGTAACCCACGGACGAAGTTGCGACTCGGGGATCATTGAAGCCTCATCGGCCGTCATTTGCGAGTCCATGGTGGGGGGCGCAGTGGATAGATTTGGGGTTAAAGTGCTGGGGATGGATGAATAAACATTGGGTCTCGATTATGGGTTTTGCAGCGCCGTGAACAGACAGTAGAAATAGGCAACGACGAACGTACAGAGATTATCGTGGATAGCTTAACTGTAGAGTAACGTTTTTGAGCGAGTCGCGCAGAGAGACCTCCACCACGCCCACGGGCTTGACGACAATAAATAACAACATAACCTGATCAAACACAGCGTTCATCGCGCAGGTGTTGCCAGCCTTAGGACCTCAAAAGTAAGAAATATACGAGGCCGAGCTTATAGCTCGGCCTCCCCTAACAACTAACCATGATGGCCGCCAGAGGAAACGCGGCCAACAAGCAAAAGGAAGCAAAAAAGAAAGCAAAAGAGAGCCAACAAAGGGAGAGCAAAACAGGTGGGGATTTAATAAGCGCTGCCGACTTGGAGAAGTTCCAGAAAGAGCAGGAGGCGAAGAAACCCAACAAATGGCTTGATCCGGAGTATGGGAGTAATCCGATTAGTAGGGGGTGGATGGCGGCGAGTGGGAGGATACGGGACTTTGCTTATGGGGAGAGGTTTGGAGGTGAGCCGCGAGCTGAGGACGTTGGAGTGAAGCGACGAGATAGAACGTGCAACATACACACACACACACATTTATTCTAACTCGTCTCCTCGCCCGCTCGTCGTACCAAAAGCCTTCGTTCTCTTCTGTATCGTCATCGCGGGAGTTTTGGTGGGAATGCAGGTGAGAAGCTGTCTCGGACGAACGCCCAGCGAGGAGTCTCAGCGACGAGGATGTGGAGCTCGAGCGATGAGACATTAAGAACATTCTAAACTAGCGAGGAGTGGAGTGACGAGATAATGAATGTTGTCGCTTGTCCCGAGAAATAGAGCGAGGAGACTTGTCGCTTCGAGATTACGAAGTCTCCATACAACTCGTCACTACGCTCCTCGGATGGGTCGCTCTCGCTCCTCGCATTAAGAGCATTCTAAATTTTAACTCCTCTCTCACCTCCACACCTCGTTAATGCTCTTTGCTACGTTCGTTCGCAGACCTACCCCGGCGTGGAAACCGACGACAACGTGAACCTCGTCGACTCGATAATCCTCTACATCTTCACGGCTGAGGCTGGGCTGAAGATCCTGTCGGAGGGGTGGGCTTTCTGGAGGTTCTGGGTGGGGGAGGAGTGGAAGTGGAACAATTTTGATTTCTTTATTGTAGTGGCATGTTATTTGCCTGCCAGCTTGTTTTCGGGGGGGGTGAGTTAGAAATGTAGAACGTATAGTGGAAAATTAAATATCGGCCCCCCACCTCTAACCCTCACCTCTCTTCTCTCGCTGCCCACAACAACAGGAACCACCCGTGGCCCTCCTCAGATTGCTGCGCCTCGCCCGTCTCGTGAAGCTCTTCAAGAAGGTGAGGCACTGCAAGTATGATATTTACGATCGTAATTTTTCTGCGCTAGTATCTTCAAACGCAACAACGACATTACTACCATCGCCACGCATTTCTAACAAGTTAACGCCAAACTTTCACGCTCGTCGCTACGCTCGTCGCAGATTCCCCAGCTGCAAATGATCGTCATGGGACTCGCAGGAGGTATCAAGAGCATCGGCTACATCGTGATCTTGCTCCTGCTCGTGTTCTACCTGTACGCCATCGTCGGCATCACCATCTTCAGGACGAACGACCCGTGGCACTATAGGGACCTTCAGACGACCATGCTCACCCTTTTCAGGGCGAGCACTCTGGAGGTGAGAAACTGTGAGGAGCGAAGCGACGAGCTGGGAATGCGGTTATTCCGCTTGTTATACGGCTGCGCCCCAGTCTAGATGTCGACGCCACTATCACAGCTACGCAAGTCTAACTCGTTAACACCAATCTTCATACGACTCGCTTCGCTCGTCGCAGGACTGGACGGATATCATGTACATCAGCATTTACGGCTGCGACAAGTACACCAGCGTCTACGTCATGCCGGAGAAGTTCACGCCGGACAACAAGATGGAGTGGTGCGTCACGCCGGAGCAGAACCAGTTCCTGTCGCCCTTCTTCTGGGTCACCTTTGTGGTCGTTTCTGCTTTAGTAATGCTCAGTCTCTTCATCGGAGCAGTGACCATGAGCATGACGGAGAGCATGGAGCAGATGAAGGAGGAGGAGGAGGAGGCAACGAAGAAGAGGATGAAGGAGAAACAAATGGCCAAGATGCGGGCAGCGCAGGAGGCCAACATCGCCAGGAGGAACAGCGAGTTACTTAGTGCTGCCAACGCGGAGTTGGAGCAGGACAACTCTCCAAAAAAGAAGGCGGGCGTCTTTGGCGTGCTAGGTAAGTTAGGGGGGTTATGACGAGGAGCGAAGCACGAGGAGCGAAGCGACGAGTTTTGCTATATATATATATATATATATTATATATATCTCCACACTTCTAACGCTCGCCGCTACGCGAAGGCTTCGGGGAAAACCCCGAGGACAAGGAACAGGAGCAGAAGCAGATGACCAACATGCTGTTGAGCGTCTGGGACGGCGTCGACCTGGACGAAATGGTCAACAGGGTCAGGGACGCCGAGGTGCAGGGCAGGCCCGTCAGGATGCTCTACTACCACCTCTCGCTCGTCATGAAGAGCATAGCGGACGACAAGATCTTCCAGAACTTCATCATCGTGGTCATCCTCGTCGCCGGGACCATGGTGGGGCTGCAGACCGACAAGGAGCTTGACAGCGAGAACAAGGAATTGTTCACTTTAATCGACGACGTCATCCTGAACATCTTCATTGTGGAGATCGTCATCAAGGTCGTCGCAGAGGACTCCTTTCCCTTGAGGTTCCTCAAAAGGTGAGTGAAGAAATGGAGAGGAGCGAACGACAACGGGGAGCGGTAAGAACGTTTAAACTAGCTCGTCCCTTCGCTCCTCGTAACCTCTTGAAGCGGCTGGAACTGTTTCGATTTCCTGATCGTCGTCGGGAGTCTAGCGCTGGCTGGAGCGGCTGGAGGAATGATGCAGATGCTCCGCCTCCTGCGCCTCCTTCGAGTGCTGAAACTGGTGAAGGCCTTCCCGCAGCTGCAAGTCATCGTCAACGCCCTGATGATGGGCCTCAGCAGTATCGGCTTCATCGGCATCATTCTCGTCCTCGTCTTCTACATGTGCGCCATCCTGGGCATGATGATGTTCAAGGACAACGACCCGTGGCACTTCGGCAGCCTCCAGGTCGCCATGCTCACGCTGTTCCGCTGCTCTACACTAGAGGACTGGACGGACGTCATGTACATCAACATGTACGGCTGCCACAAGTACGGCTACAGCGGCTGGATGGAGCCCCTGTGCAGCAACCCGTCGCCCATCGAGGGCGAGGTGAGCAACTGCGAGGAGCGAAGCGACGAGCTGAGAATGCGTTAATTCCGTTTGATATTCGACTACACTAGTAGCTTTAGTCTAGATATCAATGCCACTATCACTGCCACGCAATTCTAACTCATTATCGCAGAACTGGGCGGCCGCCATCTTCATGGTCTTCTTTACCCTGGTGGGCGCTCTGGTTTTACTAACCTTGTTCATCGGAGTCGTCACGACCAGTATGGACGAAGCCCAGGAGCAGCAAAACGAGCAGAACGAGATTGAGGAGCACATCAAGACGATCCAGGAGGCCGAGGGGCTGAGGTGAGACGCAGCGAGGAGCGAAGCGACGAGCTGGGAATGCGATAATTACGGTCGTAATTCATCTGCGCTAGTAGCCTTAGGTTAAACGCCGATGCTCCTATCGCCGCTACATAATTCTAATTCACCAACGCCAATATTAATGCGACTCGCTTCGCTCGTCGCAGCGACGACGAGATCAAGACCTTCTTGAAAGTTTTCAACATGCTAGATTTAGACGGGGGAGGCACGATCGAGGAGGAGGAGCTGAGGGTCGGGCTGCAGAGCGTGGGCAAGGACCCCACAGACGAGGAGATGCAGAAAATGATGCACGACGTCGACGAGGACGACTCGGGGGAGATCGACCCGGCAGGTGAGGCCCAACGAGGAGCGAAGCGACAAGCTGGGAATACGACGATTACGGTCGTAATTCAGCTGTGCTGTTAGCTCCAGTCTCAATGTCAACTCTGCTTTCACCGCAGCGCTGTTCTAACTCGTCAACACCAAACTTCGCGTGCGACTCGCTACGCTCGTCTCAGAGTTCGTCCAATTCATGGTCAACATGAGGAAGGAGGACCAGGAGGCCGCAGAGGAGAGCAAGAGGCTGGAGCTCAAGGAGTACGGAGAGGGCGGAGACGGCGACAGCGAGGACGGCATGACCGCCGATACTTCCATCTCTCCGGTGAGCAACGGCCTGCTGCCGGCGCCGCCGGGAGGAAAGACCGCCAAGAGCCTGCAGGTCAGCGCTTTAACGCCAATCAAGACAGCAGCGACAGTGGGCGCGGAGCAGAACTTCGGGTTGCCCGTGTTGCAGAGCCCGACCAACGAGAACTGGCTAGAAATGAGCTTGGACATGGGACGGAGCAGGAGAAAATTGCCCAAGCTTGGAGGGAGCGCTAAAATAGCTCCGTAGTAGTGTGTAGTAGTAGTAGTGGGAGTGTGGTTAGCCTTAGAAAAAGCCTTAGAAAGAAGAGATTCGAGTTGTGGGATGTATAATCGCCCGACTTGACTGTACAATTATTACGATTTTATAATAAAATCATTCTCAAAAATTACTTGCTGCCCACTATTCGAAAAACCTCTCTGAAGACCGGCACCCCCTTCAAAATACAATTCGCCTCGGTCTCAGTCAATCCCTCGATCGGTAAATACCGCTCTTCATTTCTGACCTTCGCTCTTTCACCACCGCTTCCTCCGCCCATCTCTAACCACCGCTCTGCCCTCGAAGTAATTCTCAATTCCTTCTTACTCAACCCCTCAAACCCGCCAACGCTATAATCAAACGGCATCCCCACCATCTTCTTCTCATCATTATCTATAATTTCATACCCACTCCCACACCCACTTTTCACCATATTCAAAAATACATCTTCGACGTTACTCTGCACCAAAACTTTCTCGCAATTCACCTCCCATAATCCGTTCCACAACCTCTCCGAAACCATAAAACCATCATCCTCCTCCGGCAACTGAGTATTCCCTCCGCCCTCCAACTTAAACGGAGTGGGAAACTGCACAAGCGCCGCCTTAACAACACCAGCATAATTGTCCTTAATCTTTTCAAGCGCCTCAAAAATATCCGCGCATACAAACCTCACTCCATTAAAACTTTCCCTTGTGCGAATACCATTTGCGTAACAGATCGCATTCTCAGAAAAATCTACGCCTAACATATTATAACCATCATACATATAACCCCCAGTCTTTAACCCAATCATCGTCGTTCCGTATCCGCAACCGCAATCTATGATCAACGGGAGAGAGTTGTTCTCGAATAAATTATTGTAATCTATTGTGTTGTCTTCACTTTCCGATGCGGTGTCTTCACTTTCCGAAACGGCGTCTTCACTATCTGATGTAGTCTCTCCAACGTGTCGTAACACATTACGCTTAAATTGTTTCATATTCCTCCCTCGCGAGCCGAATCGAAATAGCCAAATCAAGCTACGAGGGTGCGAGTAATAGAGGTCATTCTCAATCGATTTGAACAAATCATCATCGTGCACATTACAGGCTGAAACCTTTTCAAGAATTCGCAGAATGTCAACTTCGCGTGTCGACTCCTTAAGTAACATCCTCGCGATCTCTTCTCTAACCTTCTGCGCCAACACGTCAAATAACATATCGTTCGTACATCCGGACATCCCAAACCAGAACATCGCATCGGACGGTTTCGATCCCGAAAGCTCAATACTAAACCCATCACCGAGCCGTTCTATTCTATCAATAACCTGCGCAGATATGCCGTTGACTTCTTCCACGGTAGCTGCTCCTAATGCACTGTGCGCCAAGTTCATGATCGTCGGTCCCTCGAGCACGATCTGCGTCGTTGGCTTGTAAAGTTCACTTAAACCGTCCGCAAAGTCCTTCACGAGAAAACCGTGAGACTCTAATAGCTCTGCCTTCAACGCATCGGCTTTCACAAAGTCACCCTCGTTCCTAGCCTGCTCCCTCGACCTTTGCTTCTCCTCGATCGTCGGCTCGCTTTTGGACGCCATTGAATTTCCCCTTCGTGCAATTGACCTCGTTCGATAACACGTAAATGGTATAGCATAAGGCAATAAAACAAACCATAAGAGCGCGTACGTATACTCTCGCATGGCAGATTTGTCCAGTTAGCCACGCCGTCTCGGTTTGTTACCGTGAGATTTTCTCAGGCATTTTTTCCACATAACTGTCAGATTCGCAATTTACTAAGACACCGCGCGTATCTCACTACAACCTCTACAGTCTCACAAGTTATTTACCAACCAAATTTAAACCGGCTTGTCGTATATCCGACGTACAAATTGGTTCTATTCGATTGAAAATCTCAACGCGCTTTCTGCTATCACTCTAGTTTTGCGTTTGGCAATCGTCCTATATTTCTTTCGGAGATCGCCCTAGATTGCGTTCGTCGATCGACTTTGTTTGCGTTCGTCAAACACGCTCCATTTTAACGCCACACAAGGCACACAAGTCTCGTCATCAATAGCACCATCAATAGTATGTCAGACTTCGGCTCCGGCTACACCATCCTCGCGCAACTGCTGCCTTCCTCCTCGACCCTACCAACCTTCGACGACATCCTGACCTATCTTCGATCCTCTTCCCTCGGAGGCCTTAAGTACACACCCTCAGACACCCGCACCCTCACGCTCTCCGACGCCTACCACGCCCTCAGGAAGTACTGCCCCGCCGTTGACCTCGACATTCTCATCTTACGCCCCCAAACTCCCACCTCCCACGTTCAAAAATACCTCAATCTGGCGAGTCTGGAGACTGACAACAAGAGCAGTAGTGTGGAGGATGACGGTTGGACGGTCCTCAGCGACGATCAATACACCGTCGCCTTGTACGACAATGTCACCTCTGAGTGGTCCGTCCTCCCTCCCGCCACAAATATCGAGGACATCTTACCTCCCCCCCCCACCCTCTTCCAACCCCCCCCCCTCTAAAGATATATCCGGCGAAGAATACAAGGCACTGATCCGCCTCACCAACACCCCAACTCCCCCCCCTCCTCTCCCTCAAAAAATAACCGAAACGTTCACCTCCATTGAAACGTCCACGTGCAACATCAACGCCGTCGCCTCGAAATCCTCCACCGACGTTGAATCCCTAAACCTCCCTCCCGAGCCCTTCATCTACGGCGACGTAACCCTCCCCGGCGTCAACTCCATCCTCCACTCCCTCTCCTCCCTCTCCCCCTCCCTTCCCCCCACCTCAACCTTTGTCGACTTGGGCTCCGGCTCCGGCCTCGCTCTCCTCGCCGTCAGCCTCATAAATCCCGTCCAGCCTTATCTCGGAGTCGAGCTCCTGCCCAGGTGAGACCCAACGAGGAGCGAAGCGACGAGCTGGGAATACGATAATTACGGTCGTAATTCATCTGCTCTAGTAGTCTGAGGCTAAACGCACACGCCGCCTTCACTCTTGCTCAATTCTTACTCGTCAACACCATTCTTCATGCGACACGCTTCGCTCGTTGCAGCCTCGTCGACATCTCTAAAACCATCGACACCCTCGATCCCTCCTCGATCATCCAAGCCGACTTCCTCGACGGAAGCTACGACTGGTGGTCTAGCTCACATACAGACTCCAACCCTCCCCGTATATACTTCTCCCACTGCACGGTCGTCTTCTCTCCAACCCAACTATCCCTCCTCTCCTCCCTCTTCAAACGAACCTCCCCGAACTCTGTCTTTGTCGCAGTTGGCAATCCTCTCCCCAACTGCGAGATCGTTCATGAGTTTTTAATGGAAGTTTCATGGGGAGTCGAAATTGGCATCCTCCAAATTAATAAGTAAATAAATAAGTGTTTGAGTTCAAAAATTGACTATTGGTTATGGTTTATGGTTTATGGTTTAT
>BLQM01000283.1:3611-14869 GCA_012489335.1 Triparma laevis f. inornata
GGGGGGGGGAAGGGGGGGCTATGGGACCGGGAGGGATGCCGATTACGAGAGCGCCGTGGGCGAATAATGATAGTAATGTGAATAGTGCTGTGCCGGTTACGAGGGCGCCGTGGGCGCAAGAGAGGAAGGAGGAGGGTCATGAAGAGACGAAGTTTTAAAAAAATCAAGTTTTTCTTTCAGAATTTTACAAGCCTCTTATTTTATTTCGCCTCAGCAGCCACGATGTACATCGGATCACTCTTCCCCGGATTCGGACTAATATCAAACGCCCTAGGCGGCTCAAACTTCCCCTTCGTGAAATGAAAGAAACTACCCACGATAAAAACATGCTCTAAATCGTTCGTCTGCAACCATATTTGAAACGCTTTGGTTGGAAAACACCTGTTCGACATTGAAATATAACATCGACCACCTGGGCGTAGAACACGAGCTATTTCCGAGAAAACTGAAGAAGGGTTTATCAAGTAATCAACCGAGACCACGCAGGTTACGACAGAGAAGGTATTATCTTCGAAGGGGAATTTAGGGTCAGCGTTCAAGTCTTTGACAACGTAAGAATCAATTTCTTTATTCGCTGAAAGTTCCTCTTCCTGTGGCGGTGGGGGGTATTGTGTTAGTCGAAATAACTCGACTCATCACACTCCTCGTCGCTTCGCTCCAAGGCTCACATTCATCCCCAACCCAACCACATTCCCCCTCCTACTCGCAACCCACTCAGGAGGGTAGTGGGATACCCATGAAGAACATATATCGAGGACGTCGTCGTCGCCTTTGAAGTTTTCGTCATAGAACTTGGTTAGGGCGGCGCGTGCAGGATCGTCGATGTGGTGGACGAAGCGGGAGTAGGCGTAGAAGTCAGTGTCAGCGGTTGGGTCTTGGCGCTGGAAATCAGAAGGAGAGTAAGGCCACGTTTCAGGCCATTTGGGATTTTCGAGGACTTTGGGTATGAGGGAGTCATTCGGTGCGAAGGGGTTTTTGAACATCGATAAAGACGAGGTGGAGGTTATGAAGGATCGGGAGGAGGAAAGGGAGGAGGAAACGTAGGCGGTGGAGCGAGAAAGGAGGGAGAGGAGGAGGAAAGCCGAGGAACTCTTCGTGGCGGGAGCGAACATGGGCGTGGTGGTCTGTTTTGAGAGGGTTAGTGAGGGAAGAAAACGGAGCTGGCGCGACGATGCACAGAGGATCGTAATACATTTCTTGCAACGGTGAGAGAAGTAGCACTTACAGGAAATAAATGTCTAGGGGTCTGAGTCCACGTTTGAAGAGTATCACGTTCTGAAGCTAACTATTTAGCACACGGCCAGCGAACTGCCAGAGAAAAAGTGAGAAAGTTTTTCCAAACTAAATCCACTTTTCTCCCGCCCCCAAACCTCTCTCGCTCTCAAAACTCTTCAACGCCAAATGACGACTATCCTTCACATTTCCTCCAACTCCACTCCTTGCACCGATACGTTATTATCGAATGCAGTCGAGTTCCTATCGCTCGACTCTGATGGAGATGAGGGTGGAAAGAAAATTCCCAAGAACTGTACTATTACCGAAGGTACGGTAGAGACAATGGAAAGAGAAGCGAGGAGCTGGGAATAAAATGCTAAAGTAGTAGCTACAGTCCACTTCAAGCCCCAAACCTTCCCTCCTTCCCCCTTTCGCAAAAATTCTAATTCGTCGCTTCGCTTCTCACGCTCCTCGCCCCCCCCTACAGGCTCCCTCCCCCACGTCCCCATTGCCTCCCAAACGTATACCCACATCCTCTACTCCCACACTCCCTCCGCCGACTGGGACCTAACCTTCCTCTCCACCCTAACCCCCTCCCTCTCCCCCCTCTCCTCAATCCTCCTCCACTTCCCCACCACCATCCCCCCCACTGTCCCCACCTCCCTCCTATTAAGCGGCCTCCAACAATCCCGCCAAATAAAAAACCCCCACGGATCCTACATCATAACATCCCCTCAAAATAAAATCGACCTAACCGCAACAGGCATGGCACGAACCGAAGTATCCACCTTAAAAAAATCCCAACCCCTCGAAGAGAAAAAAAACGACCTTCATCTACCTAATAAAGTACAAATTACTAGTTTAATAGATGACCTAGACTCCGATCTCCTCTTAGACGATGAGGATTTATTAGCGGGCGTGCCCGTCGGGGATTTGGAGAAGACGGATGATTGTAGTGGGAGGGAACCTTGTGATGATTGTACTTGCGGTCGGTGAGTCTCGAATGTTATTACTTGTTTGTTTTGTTACGATCATTCACTGTTTGATTCTAACACGCCGAATATTTCAGAAAAGAAAAATTCGATAAAGGTGAAACCGACACAAAACCAGAACAACCCCAACAGGCTCCGAAATCGTCTTGCGGATCGTGCGGGTTGGGTGACGCATTTAGGTGCGAGGGTTGCCCGTATTTAGGTAAACCGAAGTTCAAGGATGGGGAAGGTCATTTGGTGCTGGATTTGGGAGGGGGGGATGAGGATTTTGAGGCGTTCTTGTAATGAATAGTTTTGATTTACTTGATTTGCTTTTTTTTAATGTAAATTTTTACCTTTCATTTTAATTCCAATTTAGCTTTATTAGTTTAAATATTAATAACGATCGAATTCCCGATTTCATTTAGTTGTTATATTAACTTATTTTCGTTGTAACACGCATCCATTTAATCAACTCTCAACCCCAACCTCAACCGAACATTCCCTCTTTCTTCGAATCCCACCAACCATCAGGCAAGCCCTCTTCCCCCATGATCAACGTGAGCTGCCATCGTAGATCCCACCAAGATGGAGGATGTTCCAAGAACATTTCATAATTGTCTTCCGCCCATTCTTTGATTTCTTCGTCTTCAGGCCTGAACTCAGCCTGCAGCGTCGCCGCCACAAACTGCAGTTCGTCGTTGGCCGAATTCCAGAAGTGTTCAATGATCCAATCCCTTCCTAGCACGGTCACGTTCAAATTTTCTAACAAAACCTCCCTATTCGCCTTGAACCAGTCAGGCTTCAAGCTCTCCCACTTTGACCAATCCTGCATCCACTCTTTGATCTCCTTGTTCGGTGGCAGCAAATGGTGGCTGATGGTAAGCGCGTGACATTTCAACCCATTTAAAGTATCTAGCTCTTTAATCGTCAGCCTGTTCAGTCTCATCTGCTCGATCAGCTTGTCCTCTCCTTCCTCCCTCCCTGTCTCCCCACCCCTTTGCATCTTTGTTGGCCTTCGTGTCCTGCTCCCAGGTGAATTTGAATTTGGCGAGCCGCCCTTCCTCGTCAAACTCGTCTTGTTCCCACCTCCGAGCCTGCAACGAGCGTAGCGACGAGCATGAGGATAGGCGTTAACGAGTTAGAATTGCGTAACGATGAAAGCGGCTTGCAAGTTTCCCGTAAATACCGTATTCCCATTTCATCGCTTCGCAGCTTCTCACCAGTAGTTATTATACATGTACGTTTTGGGGTTCTCCGTTGTCGTGAAAGTGTTCAAATATTCCTTCTTCATCAAGCGCACGAAGAGGAGCAGACTAAGGAGGAGGATTAAGTTTGCGCCCAAAAAGATCGGGAGGGTGTAAGTCTCCCAGCCGTAGAAGCTTTCTTCTGCACTTGGGGCCGCGAAAAAAATAATGCCGAAATTGAGCAGCCAACTGTAACCAACCCAAAAGGTGAACAGTCGACCGCCAACACTGCAGGGATTCCGGAAGAGAATCTGAGGCGCAGACGTGGTGGTCAACCACTCTACTAAGCGTATCGTAGTCGGTCCAAAGTAATGTGAGGTGCCGGAAAGCATGTGCCAGGTCCTGCGACGAGCGTAGCGAGGAGCGAAGCAACGAGTTAGTTTAGAATTTTTTAATGCGAGGAGCGAGAGCGCAAAATCCTCGTCGCTTCGCTCCTCGTTGTCGTCGTTCGCTCCTCGCAGTTCCTCACCTAAGATCCCCTTGAACGATTTGAATACTCGCAAGAAATAGTAAAAAATCACCCCCCCAACACGCGTAAACATACTTCGGCTCTTTATTAAACAGCGCAGCGCACGCGATCAACCTCGCAGACGAGAACGCCGACACTCCGAACATAATGCTTATCATCATACCTATTCTCGTTCCGACAGAGTCGGGGACGAAACCGTAGAAGTTGGGGACGCGGGAGCGTAAGTACGAGTCCGTATCACCGTAATAAGTTAAACTAGCTTGAGTGTAACCAATCATAGCCAGTGAAACCGCGATTGAGGTTAAGAGGATGTTGGTGTTGGCTGATCCGCAGTCAGGGGAGAGGGCGAGGAGGTTGCAGAGCTGGCAGAAGATCATGGGGATGTCGCCGAAGCAGAGGTCGAGCTGTTTTTCGGCGAGGAGCTCCATTGTTGGTTCAAAGATCTGGGGGGGGGGTAATGGGGGGGGAGTTAAGGTGGGGTTAAGGAGGGAGGTAAGGGGGAGGGTTAAAAAAAGGTAACACACACACCTGCCCCTCTCCTTTCCCCGTATCCGCAATAATATTCTTAACATCAATAACCGGCTTAAGGAATAAAATCGCCGTGAAGAAGTTCTTAAACCTCTCCGTTTCGGTCATCGAGGACTCCACGTTTTGGGCGGCGTTGAGGGAGAGCTTGGCGAAGAGTTGAATTACATAGGTTATTGCCATTGCGAAGCCGAGGCTGTTGAGGGGGCGGTGAGCGAAGGGGGGGGTGAGCGAACGTCTCGCCGTGTTAGAATAAGTGCGAGTAGGGCGTCATGAGGACGACTCAGTCTCCTCGGATGTTGAGCGTAAGAGCGAAAATATGTGCTGCTCTCGCTCTACGCTTGCGTCGCTTCCCTCCTCTGCTCGTTTTTGTACTACGCTTTAAAAAAAATACTTTCCCCCTCACCTCCACTCATCAACCCCTCCAACAGTACTACATTCCTCCTCCCTCCTTCCCCCGTCCACAACTCCCAAGTTCTTAAAAATCAAATAAAAATCCAAAAATATATTAACATAATTCAAGCAAAATATTAAAACGACTTTGCCACGTAAACCCCACCAAGCGCGGAGGACGAGATCATGGGAGAGGAGGGAGATCATGGGGAGGAACCATTCGTGGTTTGATGAGAGATCGTCTAAGAACAAACTCTGCAAATACCACTATAAAAACGAAACGTGTGTGTTAGCAAGCACATAAATGTAAATTAATTCATCCGTCTTAAAATTGCCTTCATAAAATTGCAGAATTATTTCCTCACCTCTTCAACGCTACTCTCCGAATTCGCACCCGTAAATAAACTAACAGTTAAACTCCTCCCTAATTTCCTCCCAAATCCTTCTGCCTCCTCCGCAGGCATCATACTACATGCTTGTAAACTATCGAATGATTTGAAGTAATTAGAATTCATCGTCGTACTAACTGATGATCTTAAACGATTTTTTAAAAAAGGGCATACCCTACTAACGACATAATTCCATACACTCAACCAACTCCCAAAAGGTTTATTAACGATAATAGTGATTAATAATGGTTTTAGCCAGAGGTTACGTTTGCCTGAGGTGCCATCTATCTCCAAGCGTAGCGACGTCGCATTTACAAGTAAGAAGGAGTAAGCCGTGTTAGAATATTTACGTGGTTATTTACTAGCAGGATTTGTTAATGGTGTCTGAAGATCCTTCTGTGCAGCAAAAACGCGGACGTAAATGATTGTTCGAAGCTCGTCGCTGAGCGACGAGACGGCCTCTCACCTATTTTTATGCCGTTGTAGAAATCTTTTAGACCTTTGAATTCATCGATTATTTTGTCTACTACTTCTGTTTGCGTTAAATGTTAGAGATACATACTTACAAGGAATTACTCATGAGGATATATTGTTCGTACCTTTAACATTCTTCCTCGGTTTCTTGTTTAAGACTTGGATTATAAACTCCCCGATTTCTATACCGTCTAGAGGATCTAGTTCGAAGATGTTCTTACCTCTTATTGGAGTTTGAAAGTTCGCTCCAACTTTTAGGGTTGTGCTGGTGTTAGAGTTCGAACGGTAATGAGTGAATAACAGTTGGTGTGGCGGAGACTAGCTGAGAGCTTCGACTACAATGCACTAACTCACCAACTTTACCATCCTTAATTTCCAAACCTCCTCTACCCAACATAGTCGCCGCCAGATCGAAGTGAGTTATTCTCGTTTCCTTCGACCTCCCCGCGGTTCTATTATTAGGTCTGGCTATACGGTTTTTCGGGGTTGGGGGGGTGATTTCAGGCCGGGACGCGGAGAGATGCGGAGGGCGGATTTGAGAGGTTTCTTTGACATTTTGGAGCGGAATTGTGAGGAGTTGGAGAGGGGAGTGGCGGAGGTGGTTGAGGATCGGCCACTGACTACTTCCATTGGACTAGAGCGGCCAGAGGAGGGAGGGTTGGAGGCCCCTAGGCTGGGGTTGCTGATGGGGGAAGTTGGACTCGCCTTAGTCAGACCATTTTCAATGTCATCATCGGGGATCTGGGGTTCGGGGGGGTTGAGTGGGGGGTCAAGTTGGTCGGTTATGGCAATCCTAGCCGCCTTGCTCATTTTGGAAGCGGGGGCAGAGAGGGGGGGGCAAAGGATGGTGGTTTTCCCAGAGGTCATCGGTTAAGTGTAGCAACCCCTCCCTTCGTTGTGATGATGGTAGGCGTTAACGATGCCGGATCGGTGGCCGTCTATTTCTTGTGCGCCCCCCGGTTTAGAGAATTTGGGGGACTGTGGGTGACGTTGAGCAGCTTCTTCCTTACATCAAGACGCAACACATGTATCGGACGCAAGTAGCGTGTCAGGAAAGGCAAAAAGCTACAACACCGTGAAAATAAAAATAAAAATAACCCTTTCGTGTTTGTAAAGGCGCCGGGAAAACCCCCGACGTCGTTCGATTTTTAAATTGTCAATGAATGGGTGAAAAGAAAAGGGGCTAACCCCACCGCACCGCGCGCACTTAGTTGAGGGCTCCTGCCCCGTTGCCAACTCCGTTGGGGTTGACGCCCACTCCACCCCCGTTGACATTGGGGCTTCCGGTCGGTCTCTGTAGGTTCTGTGCCTGGGTAGCCTTTCCCTGCTGCTGGCAAAGTTCATACTCTTCCTTATTGGACACGAAGAGCTCAATGTAACGGTTTCCCAGGATGTGACGGTTCAAACCAACCATCGCCGCGTGGCTCTCCTCCGGAGTGTTGAAGATTACGAACGCTTCGCCTGTGAGCCTTCCGTCGGGCCTGAATCCCATGATCGCAGTCTCCTCCGCGGGCGGGCTCCCGCTCGCGAAGAACTTGACGATGTCGAGTACCGTGGCCGAGAACGGGAGGCCCCTCATTCGGAGGATTCCGGTGTGGTCGGTGATCTTTTGACCGACGACGGGGAGGGGGGGGGCGGAGTTGTTAGGGCGGCGGTTGTAGTTGTTGTAGCCCCCGCGGCCCTGGTGTTGGTGGGAGAACAGGGGTTGGCCGCGTTGTTGGGCAGTGATGTGTTGAGCGCTTACGATAGCGTTGTAGTACTGTGGGTGTGTGTTAGAGATTGGTTCCTCCGACAACAATCGTAAAGGTACCGCGGCTCACCTCGATCCTCTTCCCCTGAAAAACCTCAATATACCTCCTCCCCATATGCTGCTTATCCCTCCCCAACGCCATCTGAAAGTCCATCGGATTAGCGAACAAAACCACCCCCTCATTCTTCACCTTGTCCAAAACAACATCCACAACGACCAACCCTTGGAAAAACATAAGCACGTCCTCTAAAGTGGCGGTGAAGGGGAGGCCGCGGATGCGGACGGCGGGGAAGACGCCGAGGACGGCTTCGAGAGGATCGAAGTTACCAGTTACGAAGCTGTGACCGTTGCTCCCGCCTGCGGCAAGCGAACGAACGAAGCGTTAGCATAATCTGCTTCTATTATCGTGACACTGTAATTATCTATTCATAGCTCGTCGCTTCGCTCCTCGCCACGCCTCACTCCTCTCACCTCCTCCCCCTCCGTGTAACCCATGAGGTCCATCATGTCCTCTCGGCCCTCCCTGAATCTGGCCCATGCCTTCGCTCGCCGGAACGGGGAAGGGCGGCTGCCCGTTTTGGTGCTGCATCATCATTTGGAGTTGTTGTTGTTGCTGGAATTGCATGTGGGGGGGAGCATCATGTGGGGGGACGATCATTTCGACCTGGGGGGGGACGAGGGGGTGGGGGGAGGGGGGCAAAGGAAGTGGGTGTGAGAGGACGTGGACCAAAGTGGATCAAAGATGGTTGGGGTAGGAGGGGGGGGTCGGGGATAGTTATTCATATTATAATTCGCCGATTGTATTATAAATAAATTATATATTATATATATCACATAACATTCCTACATCTCCCTCGTCCCTGCACCCCCTCTCACCTGCTGCTGAACGTTCCCCTGGTCTACGTTCCCATGTCCTCCATTCTGCTGCTGTCCCTTCTCCCCTTCTCCATGCTGCTCTTGCCCCTCAAACTCCTTCCCCCCCAACTCGCTCACGGGAGGAGGAGCAGCGTTTGCGTTTTGAGATTTGTTTGCAATATTATTATTGGGGTTTGCGTTGTTACTGTGAATTTGGTAAAATTGAGGGTTAGTTTATGAAGAGCAGGCGCGAAATAAAGTGTGAAACCCCAAGCGCTCGTGTATTTTAAGGACAAACACAAGCAACAATGGTCCGAGGCACGTTACGGCGACGGACGATCTGTTTAACACTGTTTTTAAAAAATCAAGGGTCACCTACGAAACTGGAGGAGCACACACAGCCTACGAAGTAATCGTCGGTGGAAGGCACGTACTTTCCAATCCCGAACATGATTACAGTGGATTTAGGGTGGGAGGGAAAGGTGCAGCTTGCTGGCCAACCTCATGCCCAGCATGTCTCGGATCTTAGCATGACATTGTTAGGAGGGAGAGTGTTTTTGTTGGTTGTTTATGTAAAAAGTATTTTTAACAACATTTTAAGATACTGCAGTACAAGGTAGAAGGTGAAATCCAAAATTCGCGTTTTATTTTTAACGTTACGATCGTAAACAAAACTATAAACACTCCCATCCCAAAATAAAGATTACCATCCATCCCCTCATTTTTTTTAAATAAACCCTCCTCTCCTTATTATAGTCAAACTACTCCTTACAAAAATCCCATTCACCCCATCCCCCCACCCTCCCCAACCCCCCACCCAACCCAAAACCCCAAACTCCCCAAATCTCTAACCCCCCATGCCGCAAGGACATGAAATCAAAATGCAATACTCCAGCAGCAAACTAAACGCTACAAACACGGCATACAGCCCCATCATCATCCAGGCCAACTTAATCGTCAGCACCCACCCCGACGCTCTAATGGTGACTATGACGAGACCCACCATTACGAACAGCATCAGTACCATGATGTTCAGGCCATCGGAGTTGATCTGAGCGTGAAAGGTTGGCATTAATTTGTTAGAAATGCGTGGCGATGATAGTGATGTCGCTCAGACTCATGTCGACTCGTGTCGACTCTTACGGCCATAAATGTTGTACTCCCAGCTTGTCGCTTCGCTCCTCGCTTCGCCTCACCTCAACGTAGTCCATGCCTGCCACTGTAGTGGCCAAAAACCACGGAACGGGGAGACCTATCAGAATGTCGAAGACGTTGCTTCCGATGGAGGAACTCACGGCCATGTCTCCGTGGCCCTTCCGGGCGACCGCAAGGCTAAGACGAGCGGAGCGAGGAGCGTGAACGATTGACGTTGACGAGTTAGAATTACGCAAGGTGATAGTGCGGAGATCAGCTATAAGCAGCTACTAGCAGCTACTAACAGCTCGTCGCTTCGCTCCTCGCAGTTGCTCACCTGCTCAGTGCGTCCGGGATGGACGTTCCTGCGGCCAGAACCGTCAGTCCCATTACGGGATCAGGAATGCCAATTATCAACCCGATGATCGTCGCCATCCACACCATGACGAAGGCGAGCAGAGCGATCCAAACTATGGACATGAAGAACGTCACCCAGAACCAGTACCCTCCGGAGAAATACTCCTTGTTGACGTCGGGGATGGTGAAGTACATGGCCGCAGAAAGCGGAAACTTGAAGGCCCAAAACAGCTTGTCGCCGATTGTGTCTCCCATGTCGAAGAGCTCGACCGGTCCGTCCTCCTCCTCGTCCTCGTCCTCGTCCTCCTCCTTCTCCCCCTCCCCCTCCCTCTCCCACTCCCCCTCGTCCTCACCCACCCCCTTCCCTCCGTGGCCGTTTTCTATTTCCCCCTCCCCCCCTCCCACCTTACTCGCGACCCTGGTCTCCCCCTCACCCTCATCTCCTCCAGACGCGCCTCCACCTCCTCCTGCAATCGGAAGGACAGCGCTAGCCGAGTACCCCCCCCTAATCGTTAGGGTTTCGTGACCCTGTACTTCTCCGTCTCCTTCTTCGGTTTGAGTGCTGGCGTCGTTCGTCTCCTTGTAAAACGCCCTGTACATCTTGATGACCCTGACGGCCCTGAGTGCCCTCACGAACCTGTGGGGGTTTGTTTGTTTGAGCCGTGTTAGAAGGGAAAAAATGAATGAATAGTGTAACAACAAATAATAGCGATAATAACCCTCAGCTCTTACCTAAACAACCTCGCTGCTCTCAAATTTCCAGACATACTGTCCTTCCCTGAAGTCACGAAGAGCTCGAAGATGATGAGTATGACCAGCACTCCGTCGAAAGCGTTCATGGGGTTGTTCCAGTAGCCGAAGAAGGTGTACGTGGCGATCTGCGACGAGCGTAGCGAGTCGCATGAAGATTGGAGTTGACGGGTTAGAATTGTGCGGGCAACGTTAGGGGTGCTGAGGCTCAGCTACTTTGTAACGCCAAATACTGAACTCCCAGGTCGTCGCTTCACTCCTTACTGGGCTTCGTCCTCGCAGTGCCTCACCTTGATAGCTGCCTCTAGGATGAAAAGGGCGCTGCAGACGTTGTTGATGACCGTGGCGGTCGGAGTGGTGTAGAACACGCACACGATGTTGATGGTGATGGCTGCGACGAGCGTAGCGAGGGGCGGAGTAGCGAAGTGACGACGAGTTAGTTTAGAATATTATTAATGCTCGTCGCTTCGCTCCTCATGGAGTCCTCATGGAGACTCATTACGGCCATAAATATTGAACTCCCAGCTCGTCGCTTCGCTCCTCGCAGTGCCTCACCGGCGTAAATTATGATGTCAAAGGGCGTGCTGGAAACAATTTTGCCCTCTTCACAAACCGCAGCTCGGGTCTTGGTCAACGGTTACGTTTCACCCTGCGCTAACTTGTATCGGATTTGACCAGGGAGACAGCACGATCCGGCACGAATCTCCCTCCACGTGGCATTCCTACCAA
>BLQM01000283.1:19873-30238 GCA_012489335.1 Triparma laevis f. inornata
TGACCTGGCCAAGCGGCCAAGGACGAGCGACCAAATAGTATCAGAGTACAAGGCCATTGAGGCCAAGTACAACCTTGACGAAATACGTGCGATGACTCCCAAGGCGAACGGTTATTACGAGCTTACAGGGGAAGGTGAGACTATAAAGACTGAAGACCAGCCGCGTCCCCCCCACATTCGTCTAACTACCCTCCCCCCCCCGCAGACTGGAAAGAGAAAGCTTTCGCCGACGGCAGGGAGGTCTGGACGCCTTCGCGCGGCGTGAACAAGGACAGCATGACGAAGGCGTGGGCCACCACGAATTTCAATAGCACCACCCAAATCAAGCACGATGTCCCCCCTCCTTCAACTCCCAAAACCCCCAAGACAGAGCAAAAAAAGAAGGAGAAGATCCTCTTTAAACAGGTCCTGGCGGGAGACGCTGGCTCGTACGAGAACCGCGAGATCCAGCGCGCCCGGGATATGATGTCAACCTCCACTAGCTTCGCCTTCTTCCCTCCTACCGTGTCCCCCCCTCCTCCCAAACAAAACTCAACCCTAAACCTAGACATAGACGGCGAGCACGAATACTCGGAATACTCGGACGAATACATAGCCGAGTCCAAGATATTTCCCTCCTCACCACAACCCAAGCGCCAACGCACCGCTACCTTCTCCCCTGACAGCCGCTCCCCGTCCCCCATGCGCACCATGACGGCCAACCGTCCTGTTTCCCCTTATGAGATCGGTGACATCCTCGCCAACACCCCTAATTTCAACAAAGGCACGTTCGTGGAGATGGAGGACTACCGCCGCCTCCAACTCACTACGGCCCAGTCCAAGCGCGCCTCGAAACGGGCCAACTTGGCCAGCGCCGAGGCCAAGGAGGAGTACAGACGGCGACGGCTCCACGCCATTGTGAGAGCCGACGACAAATTAGGTGCGAGCGTAGTCACGAGGACGAAACCTAGAAAGGAGCGAAGCGACGAGCTAGAAGATAGAATTATGCAACTCGTCGCTTCGCTCCTCGTGTCTCCGCCGTTTTCGTTGCTACTCATTTCTAACACGTCGTCGCTTCGCTCCTCCGCTCCTCCATATTAGTGCCCAACTCTGAAATCCAAAGGATTGCCAGTACCGACCACATCTCCATCATGAGCATCTTGGAGAACCACAAGCTGACGCTGCAGCAGCACTCGGCTTCCCTGAAGAACAAGATCGATGCCGCGATGCACATGCAGAACAAGGCCTTGCCGCTGCGCTTCTTGTTCACCGTTGAGGGTGGCGCTGAGTACTGCCGAGAACGCCTCTGTGACGCTTTCAAAAAATGGATCAAGGGCTTCGAAATTGCCCAAGTCACCACCGCCCTCTCCATCTGGAAGGTCAAGGTCGACGAGATGGTCAAGATTGAGAAGCACGCCGAGTACAGGGCCCAGGCTGGCAGGGCGAAGCTCAAGGTCATCATCAGGGAGATTGATCTCCGCCTGTTCAAGAGGACCTTTGACCGGTGGAACAAATGCGTCTCTTACCTCATTTATGTGGAAAGAGACGCCGCCGCTGTCAAGATTCAGGCGCAGATATACCGCTACAGAGCGAAGAAGGTGAGAAGGCGAAGCCCAGCGAGGAGTGAAGCGACGAGGATGTGGCGCTCTTGCTCCTTATCCTCGCATTAAGAACATTCTAAACTAGCGAGAGCGGAGTGACGAGATTACGAATGCGCAACGAAGGTGCAACTAATACAACTCACAGCTTCGCTCCTCGGCTCTTCGGATGCTTCGCTCTTGCCTCTTATCCTCGCATTAAGAACATTCTAAACTAACTCATCGCTTCGCTCCTCGGTTCGCTTCGCTCGAAGATCTTCTTGCAGATGCACGACAGCTGCCCGATCGGCGGTCCCCTCTCGGACATTCCCCTCGCGCCCCTCCGAAAAGGCGTCAAGTACATCATCAACCCGCGAGTCAGGTGAGAATTGCGAGGACGAAGCCCCGCGAGGAGCGAAGCGACGAGGATGTATCGCTCCTCGCATTCAGAGCATTCTATACTAACTCGTCGCTTCGCTCCTCGCTGCGCTCGTCAGAACCGAGAAGCGCCAGTTCTGGGCTGGCTCCCTTGCCATTCAGACTCGCTTCCGCATGATAACCGAGCGCACCCGCTACCTCCTCATGAAGGAGGCTGCCATCATCGTGCAGAGCGTGTGGAGAATGTGGGTGAAGAGAAAAGAGTTCATGAGGCTGCGCGCGGACGCAATTTTGATTGAGAGCATGGTGAGGCGCTCGGATGTGTAGCCGGACGGAACGATCGTCGACGTTTATCGCCGCGCATTTCTAACAAATGAACGCCAACTTTCACGCGACTCGCTACGCTCATCGCAGGCTCGGATGATCGTCAAAAAGTGGCAGTACAAGCGATTGCTAATAGCCACAAACCTGGCCCAGCGCGTGTTCAGGCGCTACAGGGCCAAGCTACTTTTCATTATCCTGCAGAAAGAGTACAGGAAAAAAATAGAACTCAAGCTGTCCATGCCTCCGAGAATCCAGCGAGCGTTCAGAGTTTGGAGAGCCAAGCGAGTCATCGCCCAGGTGAGAAGGGAGTGGGGGGAGCGAAGCGACAAGCATTAAGAACATTTCTAAGCTAGCGAGGAGCGGAGCGACGAGATTACGAAGGTCATAATTACAACGAAGAGGCTCTTCGCAAATACCGCTCATATTGAAGCTCCTTGTTCAATTCGTCGCTTCGCTCCTCGGCTCGCATTAAGAACTTTTCTAAAACTAAATCCCCTCTCCCCTCCTCGGCTCGCTTCGCTCGCCATCGCCCAGATCCGGGCGGACAAAAACGAACTCTACGACGCTGCCGTCAGACTGCAGCTCTTCTGGTATAAGCTTCAGGGGGAATTCCCGAGGTTCGTCTTGCTCGGTGTGCTTCGAGAGACTGACAAGCAGGAGAAGGAGTTCGAGAGAATGATAAAAAAATACGGGCGCGAGGCGCACGCTAGAAAAATTCAAAGGGTTTTCAAAACCCATCTGCAGAAACGCTTCCTCTCTGCGGCGGTGAGGATTCAGTGCCTGGCCAGGAATGCTTCGGGGACGAACCTCGTCGACCGCCTCCGCCTCGAAAAGTGGGCCAACAGGAAGCTCAGGCACTGGTCCCGTGGCATGATGAAAAAGCGAAAGCGCGCCGCGACAAAGATTGCTTTCGCGTGGTACCACGGAAAGAAGGGCAGGTTCCTGCAGCACCTGATCACCATGAACGCCCGCCAAGAGGAGAAGGAGCGCAAACAACACCGGCGGCAATACCACTACGCTGCGACCGTCCTCCAGGCGATTGTGCACGGTGTATGGACTCGAAGGTGGATAAAGAGAACGAGGGCGAGCATTCTGATCGAAAAAGTGATCCGTGGCTTCATGGGCCGCCGCACCGCCCTGCACATGCTGCGTGCCGTGCAGAGCAAGGTCGCCAGCGCATTCATCTCCCGCATGACGCGCGAGGCCGAGATCAAGGAGGTGCAGCGAATCAAGAAGCTCAAAAAAGACTCCGCCAACGTGATCGGAAAGACTTGGCGGGGCTACGCCCTTCGGGCGGCCATGTGGGATGAGAGGATGGCCAAGAGAGAGCGGCTGGCGGCTGCGACTCTCATCCAGCAAAAGTACCGAAGGATGCTCGAGATCAAGCGAGCGAGGGTGAGTTTCACTTCCACCAATAATAGAACAACACATCCTCGCTTCGCTCCTACGGGCTTCGCTCCACTCCTCGTTTTCGCTATCTCCACCACTAACCCACCCCCTTCCTCCTCGGCTCGCTCAGGCGAAGCTCCTCTTCATGCAGCGAAAGCTCACCAGCCCCTTCAAGGACATGAGCAACATTTGCGAAATCGTCAACCAATGCTTCACCAAGTCGGACCTTCTCTTCAACCCGAACCGAAACCTGTGCGGCGTCAACCTGACCGTTTTCTGCTTCCGCCTCGGCATCATGGACGACGTCTTGCCTCTGTTCCAGAAGCACCACGTCACCACTACCGCCCAGCTCTTCACCTTCTCCGATGATGACCTCGTCAAAGTTGGCATTAAGGAGGAGATCAAGGGCGACCGGCACTTTGGCGTCATGCACGCTGCTAAGCTGAGGGAGACCATTTTGACTCTCGGTAGCTTCCTATCGAAGGACGTCCCTGAAATGACCCCGAAGGAACGGACCACGTACTTCGAGTACAACTTGTTGCCGAAAGAAAGCAAGAAGAAGTCCATGGAGGTGAGCAGCTGCGAGGACGAAGCCCAGCGAGGAGCGAAGAGACGAGGATGTATCGCTCTTCTCCTCACTATAGTAAGCACTTTATACTAACTCGTCGCTTCGCTCGTCGCAGATTCGCAGGGTCTTCGAGACGTGCTATGGCGACCGCTACAAGTCTCGCGCCGAGCTTTTTGCTCAGGGCAAGATCCTCGAGTGGCCTCTGTCGTGCCTGCAGCTTCGTCGGTTCTTCTCCATCTTCGACACGCCCGGAAAGGCCAAGGAGCACGTCGCCGAGCTGCACAAGTACAACGTCTCCGCGGAGGAGCACATTTACGACAACGACCGCGTGGCCAAGGCGATGGACAACATGCTGTACGCTGCGGAGAAGATCCAGGATCTGGTCAAACCTTGGCGAATGCTGCACTACCGGATCCACCACGAGGTGGAGATCGTGGAGGACAACGAGCAGAGGAAGAAGCGAGAGAACCGCCTCGGCACCGCGACGAAGTCGCAGATCAACATGCACCACAAGCGGGAGCGGGAGGGCGCCAAGGCGCTCTACAACATGTTGGTGGAGCTGCGGGAGATGGACGATGGCTCGAGGAAGCTCCAGATGGCGGCCAGGGGCTTCAACGCGGGGAGGATCATGAAGCTTGCAAGGGAGGCCAAGTTCGTCAACAAGGTCAAGGACGACTACATGTTCATGAAGAACAACAACCACGTCATGGATATCTGGAAGGAGGACAGGAGGAAGGAGCAGGAGGAGTACGACCGCCAGCACAAACTCTGGCTCATTGAGGAGGAGAAGAAGCGCATCGAGTGGGAGCTGCAGTACGTCATGAGGCACGGCTGGAAGGAGGAGTGGCGGCAGAACGAGCAGGTCAACGACGGCGACGAGGGCTACACTTTGTTTACTTGTGAGGTGACGAAGCGCGTCAAGCGCGAGATCGTCAAGGAGACGTTCGAGCTCGTGGACAAGCCGCTGTACTCTTACGAGCAGTGGATGAAGCTGCTCATGATGCAGCGGTTAGGGAGGATTTACTTAGCGAAGACCATGGTCAAGAGGATCAAGAGGGACAGGCTGCGGGCAGAGAAGGAGGCCGAGGAGAAGGAGAAGTGGAACAAACTGCAGAAGCAGCGAAAGCAGGCGGTCACCTTGAGTTTTAGTTTTGAGACCGTCACCATGGTTGGCGACGTTGGCGAAGGTGAGAGAAATTATTATTGCCTCAATCATCAATGCAACTACTAAACACCAAATAAATACTAACACTCTCGACTTCTTCATAGACTTCGATCCGGATTGCATCGTTCTGGGCGATGAGGAGGACGAAGATGGAGAGCCCATTTACGAGTACGACGACGGCAGCGCAGACATAAAAAACATGCACCAGAAGGAGGCGGACAATTTGATGGACACCGACGTAAATATCGAGCTCGGCGCCTGCGTGCAGGCGAGGTTCCAGGGCGGCGCCATTTACTACCCCGGAACTGTCTTCCAGATCAACCCGACCGAGTACATTTCTCCCCAGGGCATCAAGTGGTACCCGAAGAACACTTTCGGTGTTATTTATGATGATGGTGACTACGAACCTGCCGTCCACCGTGACGACATCAGGGTGATGAAGCTGAAGGAGGGCATGAAGGTCGAGTCGAGGTTTGGGGGTCACGAGAACTACTTCCCCGGTACCGTCATTGGCGAGAACGTCAGAAACAACAAGGTGCTCAGCTACAAGATTAAGTACGAGGACGACACCGAGGAACGAGCTGTGAGGAGGAGGTGAGAAACTGCGAGGACGAAGCCCAGCGAGGAGCGAAGCGACAAGCTGCTAGTAGCTGCTTGTAGCTGATCTCCGCACTATCACTACCACGCAATTCTAACACATCAATGCTCGTCGCTACGCTCGTCGCAGCCTGATCAAGATTTCCGACGAGGTCATGGCGGAGAACGACAAGAAGATCAAGGAGCTCGTAGACAAGAGCGAGGAGGAGAAGAAGCGCAACGCGGAGTTGCAAAGCAAGCAGATCAGAAAGTGGTTCGTAAAGCAGGACGCGATCGACGACGTGCTGGAAGAGTACGAGGAGGGCTGCGGTTTTCCTCTGATCCATTTATCTCGCGACGAGCGCATCGCCTACGTGAAGCAGGTGTACGCGGAGGGCTGGTCGACCGGCGACGGCAAGGTTGGGAAGAAGCAAAACGTCATTGACCACGTCTCGGGGAAGCAGTGGAACCACGGGACGAAGGACCATAGGCCCGATCTAGAGCAGATGGACTTTAGTGCTATGGCGGTGGCGAGCAAGAAGCTGTTCGACTTGGTCAGGCCGAGTATTCGCACCACGTCGAAGTTGAGGTACACGAAGCTCGCGCTGCCCTATGGGTGGAGCGAGAGGTACCGCTTCAACGAGATTGTGGGTTATTACAATGAGATTACGAAGCAGTCCGTGGGCGTGCACGACTGCCCTCAGTACACCTTCCAGGAGGACCTCGCTTGCCGCAGGCTCCAGAGCCAATGGAGGGCGCTCGAGGGCAAGAGGGCCTTCCAGGCGAAGCTCAAGAACGAGAGTGTTTTGGGTGTTCTGAACCTGTCCGTGAAGGAGAGCAGCAAGCACAGTTGGATTAATTACGGTCAGGAGGGCATGAAGCTGGAGATGTGGCTTGCCAGGTGCGGTCTGCACGAGTTCTACCCCAACATGATGGAGAACTACGCCAAGGAGATGCGGAAGAAGGGGCAGGGTGGGAGGCGGACCACGAGCGCTGGGGGCGGCAGGAGAACCAGCAGTGCCGACAGGAGGACTAGTAGCGCCGGGCACGGTCACGACGGCCACGGATCTACGGAGAGGAGGATGAGCAAGGCGGGGGGTAACAGTGGCGGTGAGGATATGTATGAGCGCAGGCGAATGAGTAAGATGAGAAAGCTGAGCGTGTTGGGAGAGATCGATGAGAGCAGTGCGGGGGGGAGGAGGCCGAGCCACAATACCGGCGGCGGTGGTATTGAAAGGAAGGGGTCCGTGGGGAGTTTGGACTCGAGCGGTGACGACCAGAGCAGGGGGAGGAGTAGGAAGCCCTCGACAATGAACCACGGTCACAGGGGAACCATTGTAGGGGGCGGGAACAAACAAACGAGGAAACAGAGTTTGTCTCCTGCAATGAGTCCGGATCACGGAGTTGGGGTAAGGAGGGACAGTGGCAGGCGGGACAGCGGCAGGAGGAGTTCTACGCAGCAGGGGAAGGCTTCGGCTTCGGCTTCTCCGGATCACCACGTTGGTGGTGCGGGGGGGAGGAGGGGGAGTAGGACTTCTTCGGTTTCTCCGGACCACGGGGGCGGTAGGAGGAATAGCCGTGACCACAGCAGGGAGGGGCACAGCAGGAGTGGTGGTAGTCATGGGGGGCACCACACTGCCGGTGGTGATGGGGCGCATGCGCATGATCCTCACCACGACCCGACTGTTTTGACTCTGCCTGTGTTCTTGAGGAAGAGCGAGAGCAATAATTGGCTGGAGGCGATGGGCTTCACGAAGGAGAAGGACAGGCAGATCATCCACGGAATGAAGCACGGGGATATCATGAGTAAGAAGTCGTTCGAGTTCGTCAACTACTTCAAGAACGAGCACGACGTCAGGAGCATCTTGCACTGCATTGAGGACTCGAAGGATATGGTATACAATTTGGTGCTGAGCAAGTACAGGAACAACCCCCAGCGTGTGGTGCACATCGCGGACGAGATTTGCAAGAGCAACTTCCCCGTCACAGTTGGCCAGCTTCAGAGGTTCTTGAGCAAGTACGAGGGCAAGCCCGCCATGGCTCAGGAGAACGTGAGGCGGGAGCTGGTGGATGTTAAGACCACGGGGATTAGGGGCGAGGAGAAGGCGAGCTTTGATATTTTGAAGGCCGGGATTACGAGGGTGACGGTGCTGCTGAATAATCTAGGGGTGGTGGAATTGACGGAGAGGCTACGGGAGGCTTTGAAAGAGTCCGAGGGAATTATAGTGAGGGGGGGAGAAGAGGAGGTCAGGAGGGAGAAATTGGAGGAGGAGAAGAGTGTGCTGGCTGAGAAGGAGAGGGTTGCGGAGGAGGAGAAGAAGATCGAGGAGGACCGCGAGAAGAAGAGCAGTACGCCCGGGTTTGCGGGGGGTGGGAAGGGGAAGGGGGGGGATGGGGGTGGGGGTGGGGGTGGGGGGGGGCGGAGGAGTAGTGTTGCGGGCGCGGGGGGGCGGAGGAGTAGTGTTGCGGGCGCGGGGTTGGCGGCCAATCTTTTTGGAGGAGGGGGTGGAGGTGGAGGAGGACATGGTGGGGATGAGCATGGTGGTGGTGGCCATGCGGTGGTGCATGCCGCCGTTCCTCACACGGGCCACAAGGCCAAGGCCAGTCTGATACTAAGGAGGGACGCGGTTCAGATGGTCATCGACTGGTGGAACTCCACGCTGCTTCTTCAGAAGCGGTACAGGGGACACCGAGAGCGAGTGAAATACAAACTGCTTTGCAAGATGAGGGCTGCGGCCGCCACGAGGATTCAGAGCAACATCAGGGCTAGGATCTTCGTCAGGAAATTGAAGGAGTACTTGCAGTCGCAGTACAACAGCAAGATCGAGCAGCTGTGGGACGACGAGAAGAATCTGTTCTACTGGTTCAACAAGAAGACGAAATTGGCGGTATGGGAGGAGCCTGAGGAACCGTACCGCCCCATGATCAGGGACCGATTCACGCAGCAATTGATGCAAGCCTGGCCCGTTCTGGACCACGCAGTTGCTGTTGAGCAGGAGGCGGGGTTTGGAATCTGCATGATTTGCAAGGAAGAGGAAGCGACGAGGAGCTGCAACCAATGCGAGGTCTGGCCAGGCTGCAAGCGAGTGAAGTGGGGCAACGGGTATTTACACACTTGCTTCATCTGCTACAGCACGTTTCACAATGACACGGTTGAGAAGAGGAAACACACTTTCTCTGTTACGAAGGCGACAATGGCCAGGCCCTTGGCCTGCGTCATGTGCAACGGTCTGGCGACGAGGAGGTGCAAGGGTTTAGTGTTGCCGGAGGATGTTAAGGACAAGCTTCAAACCTTGATTGTTGGGTGTTTAGATGGGGGACTGGATGGGAAGAAGGGAGAGCAGATCGAGGAGGAAGATTTTTGTGAGGCGGTTCGTGTGACCCTTGAATTGGACGGTTACATGAGTAACGAGAGGATCTCAGCGCTGTACGTAGAATGCCGTGGCAAATTCAAGGAAAAAAGAAAGAACGCTGAAATCTGGAAGAGATTTGGAGAGCACTTGGAAGCGGTGGGTGACGAGTGCGACGAGAACTACTGCGACTCCTGCTGGGAGAGTACTCACAGCAAAGGCCGCAGAAAGAAACACGAATGGGTAGGATTCAAGGGAGGGTGCAGTATCTGCGTAGAATGTGAATTGCTCCCCGCCTTAAAGTACTGCACAACCTGCGAAGACAACTACTGCGTAGGCTGCGCAAAGGATACTCATCGACACGGGAAGAAGCATAGACACTTTTTCTCAGATATTAGAGAAGATCTTGAACCTCATCAAATGCATTGTCTGGAGTGTGAGAATAGAGCTGGTACGTCCACTTGTAAATTCTGTAAGAAGAATTTCTGTAATAGTTGTTTGCTGTTCACGCATCCTAAACAGTGCGCTGTTAGGATTAAATTGCAAGGGGGGAGGGATAAAGAATCTCATGAAGTTAGTTGCGTTGTGTGTGAGAAACCTCCTGATACGATGTGCGTTCAATGTGGGGATGTATACTGTTCTGTTAAGTGGATGGGTAATCCTGGTTGTTTTAGGAAGACGCATATGAAGGGGATGAAGAAGGAGCATGAGTGTGTGTCTTATACTTATTTGGAGGATAGGAAGCAACATGAAGAGGAGGAGATGGCAAAGGCGAAGTTGGAACAAGATGAGAAACTGGCGAAGTACTTGAGGGAGAAGGCTGCAAGGGAGGAGTTCGAGAGGGGGTTGAGAGCGAAGGCGGACGCGAGGAAGTACAAGCTGGAAGTGGAAGCGCAGAAGGAGTTCGAGGAGAAGCACATGATGAGGATGGCAGGTGTGGCAAAGAAGAGCTTTGGGAGGTTTCTGCCGAGCATGTTTGGGGGGGGGTGCAGAGCAAGAAGAGCATGAAGAGGATGAGGGAGAGCTTGCCGGATGTGAGGAAGATGCAGGAGGAGCAGG
>BLQM01000283.1:30550-41428 GCA_012489335.1 Triparma laevis f. inornata
AATTGGGGGTGGGGGGGGAGAGGGAGCGAAGGTTGGATTCGCCGAAGGTGTTTGATTTGATTTGAGTGAGTGGGTTATTGAATAGAATGGTATATCGCAGCACATGCTGCATGCATGTTAAAAGTATACAAATAAAATGAAAATTTTGTCGTACAAAATGTAAGATTACTTCGCCTCTGCCTTCGCTTCGTCATCAGATTCGGAAGACGAATAACCTCCGCTCCTCTTCTTCTTCTTCCCACTCGACTTCGCATCATCGTCACTCTCACTACTACTCCCCCACTACTACTCCCCTCCTCCTTAACCTCCATCTTCCTCCTCCCCTTCTTCTTCCCCTCATAATATTTTTTCGTCTTCCCTCTCCTCCCCTTGATCCCCCCAGTCCCGTCACTATCCTCACTATCCCCTTGAACGTAATACCACTCGTCGCCTACTGGTATAGCTTGAGCTACGAAGACGCTTGTTGATTCGCTTATTATTACATCGGACATGGGATCTAAGTTAACGTCGTCATCGCTTGAATCAGAAGCGACGTTATCGTCTTCCGTGACGGCCAAATAATCGACCATGTTCTCCAATCCTCCAGGTGGCAACGTTCGGGCCATGCCGTCCTCCTCCGAATTTTCGTCGCTGCTGTACCTCTTTCCTTTCTTCTTTTTCTTCCTCCCTTTTTTTCTCTCAACCAACTCCTCCTCCTCATCATCATCATCTTCCTTCCCCCTCGCCTGCATATCCCACAACGATTCATTCTCCTCATCCTCCCCCTCCTCCCTCCAATTCCCTCCCTTAACAGCAATAGCCCCTCTATAAGGCCTCCTCTCCAAAGTTCTACTTAAACCTAAACTAGTTTGTTCAACGTTATTCACTCGATCAGCTAAAGCTGATACGGATCTGGAATGATAAAACTTCTTCGGTATCATTAAATTTGGACTGGGGGTTTTGGAGGTTAAGGTTGAACTTGGAGCGGGAGAATGTTGGAGGGGAGTTGTGCCTGAATCTGTTATTGGGCTTTCTGTTTCTTTCTGAGAGGATGTATTACTTGCTTTTGGAGTTGGTGCATTTTTCCCATCTTCTTGATTACCTTTTTGATTACAGAGGGCTAAAACTTTCCGTGTATCCAATAAATCAACACTTTCAGAATCAACTAAATTCGTACAACCTTTAAAAACGCCTTGTCCCAATTTCTCTATTTTATTGGTACTAAATTTCTTCAAATTCTTACAATTTGCAAAAGCATTCGCTGCTATATTTGAGAGTACAGGTAACATTAAATCTATTGTAACGAGATTTATACACCCTTCAAAAGATCCGTAACCTATCGATTTAAGAGATTTTGGAAATTTAACACTCTTTAAACCAGTACAACCCTGGAAAGCGTTTTCTCCAATATTCTCAATTCCTTCAGGTATGTCGATGGTTTCGAGGAGGACAGCGTGGGTAGAGCACTGTGCGCCTATTCTTGTTATATTATTTTCAAAGGTTATGGTTTTTATTCCGGCATTAAAAGACTTTAAGGAGGTGAAGGGGGGAAGACCAGCGGATACGTCAACGCCATCGTGGGTTAGGTTGGTGGACATTGGGATTTTGAAAGTTGGGGTGAGAGGGGATGGGTTTTTTGTGTAAATTATTAGGATGAACGTTTGTGGTTAGGTTTTAAGTTTTTCTGACGACTATTAATAATTTGTGAAGCGTGTTGTATGATATTAAGGGCGGTGGTTTGATCAGAGAAAGTTAAATAGCTTAGAGTAAGTTAAGAGTCAAAACTGAATCAAAATCCTTTAAAAGTGTTTTACGTATAATCTCCTTTCCTCCGCGCCAAAATCTATATACCCCTTCCCACCACCTCTCCCACACACCCTCCCCCTATGTCCTCCCTTGATAGCTACACCAGCCTCGCCGCCTACTCCCCCTTCTCCCCCTTAACAACCTTCATAATCCTCACTGTCTTAATAAGTTATACCTTCCTAATGCGTTCCCATTTCAACACTCTCCGCCCCGGTCTAGCCTTGAAGCAGGAAAAGGAGAGGAATATTTTGGAGGAGAGGTATAGAGGGATTTTTGAGAGGAGGGAGGAGGTGGTGCATCATGTCGCGTGGGCAAAACAGAGGGGGGATCAGGTACGACTACGGAGGACACCGAGGTGCCACCGAACTTGAACACGGACCAGGGCGCGGAGGGGGTCAAAGCAGGCAAGGCTTTCAGAAATAATAAGATTTTAATAACTAACGGAGACGTTCGCTTCCTCTTTACAGGCGGAAGAAGAAGTTATGAAAAAAAAATGCGTAACCATCGACAAAGAGATCGATGAATTAGAAACGCGAATAAATAAAATCTACAAAAGCCACGGCGTAAGAGCAAAGTCATCATGAATTTTTAGTTCAAAGCGTATTTTCAAATGTGTTTTTTATGATCAACTCGTCCATTAACGTTCTCCGTCGTCCATTACTTTACAACACCTCGACTATGTTCATCTCCTTTCCTCCCTTAATAGCTTCCTCCGCCATCCCAGCAGAAGTGACGACAGCGGTTGACTTGTCCTTAAGCCCTTGAAGTTTTTTAGCGAAGGCGATGAAATCGGACTTGCTCGTTGAGAGGATTGAGTCTCTGTGCTTTTGCCTGTCTGAGGGGGATTCTCCTGAGAGCCAGCGGCGGAATTGGGTTGAACCCATTTGGTCGGGGGAGAGAGCGGGGTCCAAGTCTCCTACAGCGCCGATGACGGCTGTTTGGAGTTGTTCGGGTGTGAGGTTCTCGGCTTGTTCGAGGAGGGCGTTTGCGGCGTTGTCGTACGCGTCGAGGGTGACGGAGAGGTTGGGGTCGCGGTAGCTGAGGAAGGTGAAGACGCCGGAGGAGGCGCCGAGGGTGCAGAAGCCGCCGTAGGCACCTCCGATTACGCGGACGGTGTCCCACAAGTAGCCGGTGCGGAGGTAGCGGGCGACGACGCTGGCGGCTCCGGGGAGGGATTCTCCCTCCTCGTAGAGCCTTCCGCCGCTTCCGACGTAGTTCACCTGAGTGGGGACGACGAACGCCTCGTTCTTCATCTCACAAATCTTTTTCTTGGCCTGCACCGCCCAGGGGTGAGGCGTCGAGTAGAAGTTCTGGAACCTCTCAGAAGGGGAGGAATCTCCCGGGAGCTGGGTGAGGAACTTCTTGATGGCGCCGTCAGCCTCTTCCCTGACCCTCTCCTCGGCGACGACGTTGAGGACCATGCCGTCCCTGCACTTGGACTTGGCCAGGATCTGCGACGAGCGTAGCGAGTCGCATGAAAATTAGCGTTAACGAGTTAGAATTGCGTGGCAATGATGGTGGCGTCGATACCTATACAGGAGCTACAAGCGCAGCTGAATTTCGAGCAGAATCGTCGAATTCCTAGCTCGTCGCTTCGCTCCTCGCAGTGCCTCACCTTGGCCTTCATGTTCTCGAGCCTCGCCTTAAGCTTGGGGAAGTCGTTCTCGGCCAATTCGAGGAGCCCCTTGACAGTCTCCAAGTAAGTGAAGCCTCCGATCATCTCCTCGAGGGCGCCTCCGGCGCTGAGCCTCGCCTTGATCCTGGTGTTGACTAGGCTGTGGCCGGAACCCTGGACACTAGCCTCGGTCCGTGACTTGGACTCCCTGAGCATCTCGATGATCCTGTCCTTGGAGTCGAGGTTGCTCTCGGTGAGAACGAGCCTCATGAGGTCGAACATTTCGCCGGCGTTCTCTGCGGTGGCCTTGCCCTTGATGAAGATCTTGCTGACCATTTTGGAGCCGTCCGTCACGAGGTCGGCTGAGGAATGTTAGCGAGCCGAGGAGGGGAGGAGCGAAGCGGGGGGAGTTAGCATTTAGAATGCTTGATGCGAGGAGCGAGATCGGCACATCCTTGACGCTCTAGCTCCACATCGCAGTTTCTACCCTACTCACCCTCGGCGCCCTCCTCTTGGACGGCCGTGGAGAGGAACGAAGCGCTGACACCTCCGGTGTACGTGTTGATTCTGGGGGAGGGGGGGGTCGGAGGAGGGAGGGGGAAGTTAGCTTTTAGATTTTAGAATGTTGTGGATGTGAAGAGAGTATAATGTAATTGTCGTCTCACCTCCTCGAGAGCTGCACGTCGTCGTACTCTCCGGCGCCGGTTTCCATGAGAATTCTGCAAAAGAGGGGAAGGAGAGGCATGTCCTCGAGGTCAATGTCGCTCACGTCGACTCCGAAGTTGGTGTAGATGACGCCGGAGGTGGAAGGCAAGATGTTCTCGACGAGGGTGATGCCCTCGCCGTTGAAGTCGGAAGTGACTTCGATGGGGTACTCCTCGACCTTCTTCTCAAGATCCTCCTTGTTGAGGGTGGGGATGGTGGCGATGTCCTCCGCGGAGTCCTCCTTGGCCTGCAACTCCTTGAGTTCGTTCATCTTCCTCTCGATTTCCTTGATCTCGTCCTCGGTCATTCCGGCCTTGATCTTCTGTAGGCGGGATTTCTGTGGAGGGGGGAAGTGGGGGTTAGAGTTTAGAATGTTCTTAATGTCGCTGGGTTTCATCCTCTCACCTCCTCCTCAACGACCTTGGTCTCCAAATCCGGGTCGGGCTTCATGATGACGATGGACTGGTGGGTGTTGCTGATGAGGTACTCCTTGATGGCGTCCTTCCAGACTTCGCCGCCTCTCTCTTGGAGCTGTGCTTTGAGTTGCGAGAGGGCCTCTTCGAATCTGAGATTCTCGACGGGGTCGCGGTCGTAAATCCAGCCGCTGATGCTACCGAGCATGAGGCTGAGGCCCTTGGGGAAGCCGCCAGTGTTGAACTCGCGGAGCTGGAACTCTATGGCGTTCATGCTCGCCTGGACGTCTTCCTCGTCAAAGCCCTTCTCGCTGATGTCCTTGAGGGTGTCGGTGATGACTCCGAGGACCTTGTTGATGTTCTGTGAGGTTTAGCGAGCGAAGCGAGCCGAGGACGAAGCCCGAGCGAGGAGCGAAGCGACGAGTTAGTTTAGAATGTTCTTAGGTCGAAGAGCGCATAATTGTCGTATTCCCAGCTCGTCGCTTCGCTCCTCGCTGCGCCTCACCTCCTCAGAACCGCTCTCGGGCGCCTCGACGCCCTTCATGCCCACGCTGAAGGTGGCCTGCAGGAGCTCGTCGCTCAGGCCTCCGCCGGTGATGTCCTCCCCGAGGCCACTGTCGCTGAGACTGTCGGTGAGCGAAGCGAGCCGAGGAGGGGAGGGGAGGGGGGAGTTAGAGTTTAGATATTCTTAGTGTCGAGGAAAGCATAATTGTCGTATATATATGCTCACCTCTTCCTCAAAACACTCTTGGTGTTGCCCATCAAGAGATGGTCGAGGATGTTGAGCTTGAGACCCTCCACGGAAGACATGGGCTCGTCGTTGAGGAGCCAGTTGATGGTGACCATGTCCTTGCCTCCGGTCTCTCCGACGGGGAAGGTCGATCTGGACGAGCGGCGAGCGAAGCGAGCCGTGTTAGAATCGTTATGCAGGGTCTCAACTGACGCTACTTGCGCAAACCATCTATAACGGCAAATGGCGCATTATCAGCTTGTCGCTTCGCTCGTCGCATTTTCTCACCTAATCTCACGGGGCTTCTCGAACTTCTTCTGCTGCCAGTCGACCTTGGCCCTGTTGGGACTCGCCCCGTACTCCGTGGCGTAATCGTTCAAGTAAGACGTCAAAAGCTGCGACGAGCGAAGCGAGTCGCATGCAGATTATTGTTGACGAGTTAGAATTTGGTGTGGGCGAAGGTGGCTTGTGCTTTTGGATTAAAGATACTAGCGCAGATGAATTGCGAACGTAATTATCGTATTCAAAAAGTCTCACCTCCAGCCTCTCGGCCTCATCGTCGTCTCCGTAGAAGAAAACCTTGGCGTTGCCGGGGTTGTACTGCGTGAGCGAAGCGAGCGGCGAGCGTGTTAACGGGTATAGTACGGCCGTAATCGTCGCTTATTCTCACCTTCTCCTCCCAGAACTGGCGGAATTTCTCGAAGGACAGGTTGGGAATGTCGAGGGGGTCGCCTCCGCTGTCCGAACCGTAGACGTTGTCCGGGAACAGGCTGCGCTGGCACTCGCGGTTGCTGAGGCTGTCGGGGCTCGAGTACACCCCCTTCATCTCGTTGTACACGACGCCCTTGTACGTGAGCTCGTCGTTCTCGTGCTCCAAATGCCAGCCCTCCTGAGCGTGGACGTTGGGGTCCTTGACGCAGCGGGGGAACAGGACGGCGTCGAGGTAGACGTTGACGAGGTTCTTGAAGTCCTTGCCGTTCTGGGAGGCCACGGGATAGCAGGTGCGGTCGGGGTACGTGAAGGCGTTGAGGAAGGTGTTGACGGAGCCCCTCATGAGCTCCACGAAGGGTTCCTTGGTGGTGTATTTGCGGGATCCGCAGAGGACGGAGTGCTGAAAGGGGGGGAGGGAAGAGCGGGAGGAGCGAAGCGACGACGTTAGTATGCTTGATTTTATTATGGTGTTCTTGCTTTTCTTACCTCCAGGATGTGCGCCACACCAGTGCTAGCAGGGTTGGGAGTGGTGAAGGTGATGCTGCGATAAAATTAGCGAGTCGCATGAAGATTGGCGATAACGTGTTAGAAACGAGAAGCGACGAAAGCGGCATCGACGTTGGGGCTGGCACTACTTGCACAGTTCATCTATAACGGCAAAAACGTCGCCTTATGAACTCTTCGCTTCGCTCCTCGCAGCTTCTCACCCAAAGACCTTGTTGGTGTCGGCCGAGCGCAGCGAGAGCACCTCACACGAGGTCTCCTTGTGTTTGTAAAGTGTGCCCGTACAGCCGTACTCCTTGACCTGGTACGTCTTAATGGTCTCGAAGTCCGGGTGCGACACGCAGGTCTCCTCCTGAGGAGGCATGGTCGCTGCGGATAGAGACGACAGCGATCGGGCAGGATTCGCTCTGACAAACGTAGACCCAGCCCTGAAGCTGAAACTGGAGCTGAGAACAGTCAATAACATGATGGATATTCTGGGAGTTGGGTGGGAGCAATGGGAGGGTTAGGAGGAGTTTAGGGGACGGAAGCGTGAGCGCGACCCGTGCTGGTTTCGCATTAGTCAGAACGGAGACAATGGAAGGCTTAATCGTATTTCTAGAGGAGCTCAATAGACGTAGACATACACCAAGTATCAGCAGCACTTAACGAGAGCCTAAGCATGCGTGAAGGTGACGTTAGAGAGAGCAGCATCGGTGAGAGGTTTCGAGGTAGTCTGGCTGGAAAGATTTTCACACCTGCCGTTTTCTAGAGCCATTCTACGCTTGTCGAGAATAATTGCGTGCTTTAAGCGTGATAGGAACCGGATTCTGCCGGCAACGCATCTAGAAACGACGTGTGAACTCTAAATCAGCATCGCGCGCGACGACGAGGACCCGCGCACTCAGCGCCCATTTCAACCCGCTCGTTTCGAGGACTCTGCATCGCCGCACGAATAGCGACGAGGATCCCCGCTCAGCGTCGCTTCAGCCATCATGAGCTCGCGCAAACTCCGCATAGCGTCGCTCCTCCCTTCCGCTACTGAGATAGTTTCCTCCCTCGGTCTCACGTCATCGCTAGTCGGCATAACCCACGAGTGCGACACTCTCCCTCCCTCCTCCCACCCTCTTCCCGTGTTAACTTCCACATCAATGCAAAATCCCCACGCGATGACCCAAGAACAAATCCACGAAGAAGTGTGGAACAGCGTTAAGAAGGGGTACTCTCTATACGCTCTGGACCCGGTGAAGTTCGCGAAGGCGGAGCCGAACATAATTCTTACGCAGTCGCTTTGCGAGGTTTGCGCGTTGCCTTCTTCGTCTTTGAATTCGGCGCTTCCGCAAGTTACTTTGGAACCAGCCGTGATTTCTCTCGAACCGACGACGTTAGAGTCGGTGCTTCAAAGCATTAATACCGTTGCCGTGAGTTGTGAACAGTATGATAGCGACGTAGTGGAGAGGGCGGACGAATTGATTCAGAGTTTACGAAATGACCTCACAAAAATTAAAGACACGGTCCAGCTATTAGCCGTGGATAAACCTAAAGTAGCTTTTCTGGAGTGGAACAGTCCTATATTTACAGGAGGTCACTGGATACCTGAAATGGTGACTATCGCTGGCGGAGAATACGAAATGTGCGCGCCTGGCGATCGCTCCGTCGAATGGACTGAGGAGCAGCTACACGAATACGACCCCGACGTCATAATTTCCGGTCCTTGCGGCTTTGACGAAAAGAGAGCTCAAACGGATATGAGAGAAATTATAAACAACAGTGAGAATTTTAAGGAGTTGAGAGCTGTCAAAAATAAACGTCTTTTCGTGGCAGACGGGAACTCGTTTTTCGCGCGACCCGACCCTAGGTTAATTCAAGGAACGGGCATTCTTGCTGCTTGCATACACGGGGAGGCTGTTGGTGCTGAATTGTTGAAATTAGGATTATCACCAAATACCGGATACAATAATTTTTTTTGAAGCTTTGAACAACAAAGACAAAATGATATGCTTTCTATTTCTTTATGTACGGCTCCACGCTTCTGAAACCGTCGTGCTCAATAATCTTGTCCCTCTCCTCCTTCGAATCGAACAAAAACAGCGCGTAACCCCCAAAGCCTCCCCCCAGGTACTTTTTGGCCTTGACGTTGATACCAGCGGGGGAAGCGACCAGGTCGTTCATTCCCTCGCCCAGCTGCACTTTGTAAGACATGTTGACGGCCTCGCAGAGCATGCTGTAATCGGAGGCCCAGACGGCGTCGCGCGCCTTCTTGCCGGCGGTTTCGATGGCGTCCAGGTCCTTCTCCAGCTTCGCCGTTGCAGGTGTGTCGTGCGGGTCGCCCGTCCAGTAGATTGCCATCTTGCCTTCGAGCATTGCGGTCGGGTCGACCTGCGGTTAGCGAAGTGAGCAGTGAGCGTTAGCGAGCGTGTGTTAGAAATATAATGATTAACGACGAAATTATTAGCCACTATTTCAGCTCATTGATTCGCTCCTCGCGAAAAATCACCTTCACTTCGAGGCCTGGCACCACACCGGACTTCCAGACTACCAAGCCCGTCTCGGAGATGATGGCCGGGTCCTGCCACCCAACGCCCAAAGCCAACTCCTTATCCACGGCGGCGCCCAACTGGTTGTCGGAGCCACTGCCCTGCAGCATGGCCCAGGCGCCGCTCCCTCCCAAGCCCCCCCGCAAGTTGTAAGGCCAGTCGCTCAACGAGACCAGGGGGGAGACACTACAATTGACGATGAAGCCCCCTTCGCGAGCGAGCCGAGGCACGTCCAGCCACCCCCCTGCGAAATCAACCCTCAATGGGAGGTACTCGGGGGCCTTGATCGACGCCAATATCGAAGACGTCGAAACCGGACTGAACGAGGGCGGAGTCTTATCGAGCACAACGTACTTCGTCCCGGTTTTCTCGCAAAGCGCCCTCTTCACGTCGCCGTACTTATCGTCCGCCGTGACCGCCAGCACCGACGGCTTGAACTCGAGGAAGAAGTCGTAAAAATCCAGACCCAGCTTAACGCAATTGTTGCCGATTATCACGTTGTCCACCATGCGAAGGTTGGAAAGGAGCGACGCCTTGTGATCATCGGGGATGGACGGGCGGCGGTTTTTGTGCTTGAGGAGCACCTCCTCTGAGGCAAACGATACGGTTAAGTGGTCGCCGAGGGATTTGGCTTGGTTGAAAAACGTCAAGTGCCCGGCGTGCAAGATGTCATAGCAGCCAGACACGAACACCGTCTTAATGCCTTTCGGGAGGGTTGTTGTTGGGGAAGGGGCTTCAGACATATTTGAGTGCAAGAGGGGTAGATTGAGATGTGCTAATGCTAATGTAGAATGCGGGAGGGGGCCAAAGTTCGTAAACTAAATAACAGTTTTTCTCCGCCACAAGCACTGGTTTAAATAACCTAGGTTGTCGTCTAGGATATTCGTGTGGGCTACGATCTATTTAAAAACGTGAGATTTATTGAAAATCAATTTTAGTCAAATCGCTTGAGATGAAATCAGTATTCTGGTTTTTTTCAGGTTCTGATTTTGTCTTAATTGGCATTTTTAGACCAATGAGTACCTGACTCTAATAGTAACCTTTCTCAGAAAAGGTCAGAATCATGGTTTTTTGTTTAGATTTTCTCCTTCCTGGGATTAATTTGGTCAGTCTTGGTCATATTCGTTATTTTAAGGTCATCTTAGATACCGAATATGCTATTTATAGAGCATATTAATTCCAAGAAGGCGATAATTTAAACAAAAAACATGAAGTCGAGCTTTTCTGAAGAAAATTGCTGTCGAACTTATGTACTCATGGGTCTCAGAAGTTAATCTTAGATAAAAACTGAACCTAGAAATGACCAAAATACCGATTTTTTTCTCCAATGATTTGACTAAAATTGATTTTCGGTCAAATCTCGCGTTCTCGAATATATCGTAGCCCACCCGAATATCCTAGACGACAATCTAGATCATTTAAACCAGTGCGGAGGCCTACGTACTTCTAGAGACGGAGTAAACTAGTCATTTAGTTTATTTGAAAATGGAAATCTTCCATTTGAATGCGAAGAACGATTATTAATACTGAAAGTAAAACTTCACACATACAAACACCAATGTTGATTGAGGCCTATTAAAGTTTTCAGTCTTTTCATTTTGCGTAAGAATGGCATCAAAACGTCAACAAAACGGGAAGAAAAATATTCAACCTCACAAACTCTTTCGTTCCATACAAATCATTTTCATCTTGTTCCCCCCTCCTACTCCCCCCCCCCTTCACAGAACAACGTCTACGTCGGTCGCCTTCACTACCGCCTGACTCGTGGGCAAATCAAAAAGCTGGTCGTTCTGTCCCGGGGTGTGCACTTGAACATCTCCCACTCCACTTGGCCTGCGCAGGTCGAGCGTCGGCACTGCCTTCCCTCCTCCCCCTCCCCCCCCCTCCGGGCCTGATGTC
>BLQM01000283.1:51832-70312 GCA_012489335.1 Triparma laevis f. inornata
TTGAAACGTTCGCGGTCGGCGCGGTTCATGGCTTCGAAGGGCTGCGAGGGGGGGGGAGGGTGGAGTTAGAAACAAGTTGCGGCGTGATTTTTTCAAGACGGTGGAAAAACCGTTGTTGCGTTGAAAGTTGTTGCGTTAAATGACTCCCTTAATTGCGAACTCACCTTCGCCGCATTTATTCGCTGCTCGGAGTCGAGGTACGCGCTGGGCTCGTCGACCAGGTAGACCGTGGCGTGGGTTCCGAGGGCGAGGACGATGGCGAGGCGCTGGAGCTCTCCGCCTGACAGGTTCTGGACGCCCTGGTCGATGATAGCGTCCATCAGGAGGGGCTTCATGACGTCCGAGACGAACTGCGGGTTGACGTACAGGTCGCGGACGCGCTTGTGCAGGAGCTGGCGGACTGTGCCCTGGAACTTGGGGGAAATCTTCTGGGGCTTGTAGCTGACCTTGAGCTGCGGGCAGCCCGCGTCGAGGGCTATGGTGCGAGCGAGCGAAGCGAGTGTGAGTAAGGGTTTTATAGGGAGCGCGTTAGTGGTAGAGATAGCTATATAACTCGTTGCCGTCGTTCGCTCCTCATTCTCACCTCCGTCCTCATCGCCCTCCTTCTCGCACTTGACCTGCTCGTCACTCTTGAGCAAGCCCGCGAGCATGCGGATGAATGTGGTCTTTCCGGTCCCGTTCTCTCCCAAGAGCACGATTATCTCGCTGTCCGTGAAGGATCCGCTCTCGACGTGTAGGATGAATTTGGCTGTTCCCTTGGTCTGCGTCTTGGTCATGGCGGGGTAATTGAAGGTGGAGAGTACGTCGTTCTTGGCGCCCTCCTGTTCGGCCTCGGCGCGCTCGGACACCTTGAAGGAGAGCGCGTTGTCGCGGAACCTCAAGTTCTCAGTGGGGATGAAACCAGCCAGGAAAATGTTGATGCCCTCGCGCACGCTGAAGGGCATGGTGACCACGCCGTAAGCTCCGGGCGTGCCGTAGAGGACGCACACGTAGTCGGAGAGGTAGTCCAGGACGGCCAAGTCTGAGACAAGCGCATTGAGGAGCAGCGAGCGAAGCGAGCGTGTTAGTGGTGGAGATAGCAAAACTCGTCACTTCGCTCTTCATGGAGACTTATTACGAACGTAATTGTCGCATTCCTAGCGAGGAGCGAAACAACAAGTTCATAGACCATGAGTCCTCGTTCATGGACAACGCATTATCTACTTTACTTGTCACTTCGCTCCTCATAGGACTCATTACGAACGTAATTGTCGCATTCCCAGCTCGTCGCTTCGCTCCTCGCGACTTCGTACCGTGCTCCACCACGAGGACGTAGCGGAGGGCGCCTTTGTCGCCCTCGATGAGGGTTCTGATCATATGCGCGGCCGTGAGGCGCTGCGACGAGCGTAGCGACGAGCATTAATGAGTTAGAATTAAGTAACGACGAGAACGGCGTCCATGCTGACACTGAGGCTACTAGCATAAACGAATTACGGCCATAATTGTCGTATTCCCAGCTCGTCGCTTCGCTCCTCGCAGTGTCTCACCTGCTTGACGTCGAGGTAACTACTAGGCTCGTCGAACATGTAAACGTCGGAAACCTGTATGCAGACCGCCGCAATCGCGAACCTGCGACGAGCATTTATGTATTAGAATTAAGTGACAGGTAGACAACGTGTTCTTTACTTCACGATGAGCGAAGCGCGCGTTCTTTACTTTTACGATGAGCGAAGCGACTCGGTATCGCATTATTCAACTCGTCGCTTCGCTCCTCACGGGCTTCGTCCTCGCTACGCTCACCTCTGCAACTCTCCACCGCTCAAAACTCCAACCTCACGGTCTACGACGTGGTTCAACTCAGCGCGGTCGAGGACCCACTGGAGAGCGTCGAAGCCCTCTGCTTCGGAACGCTCGTCCTTGGCTTGGAGGATCTTGCCGACTTCGCCGCGGACGGCGCGGGGGATGTGGTCTACGTACTGGGGTTTGATGGTGGCTTTGATATTGTCTTCGAGGATTTTGGTGAAGTAGTTCTGGGGGAGCGGGGGGGGGGGGGGGCGAGCGTAGCGAGCATTGTTAGAAAGGGGGGTTTAATTTTAATAACCCTATTGTGCATGTTTGTTGTTATTGTTATTGTTATTGTTTTCTCACCTGCAACTCGGAACCGCGGAAGTGAAGCAGAATATCCGACCAATCAGGAGACGCCTCAAAGTCTCCTAAGTTCGGCTTCATTTTCCCCGCGAGGATTTTCAAGGCGGTGGACTTGCCGATGCCGTTGGTGCCGACGAGGCCGAGGACCTGGCCGGGGCGGGGCATGGGGAGGCGGTGGAGCTTGAAGGAGTTGGGACCGTAGCGGTGGGTTGTGTTGCGCTCGAGGTCTTTGGGGAGGTTGATGATGTTGACGGCTTCGAAGGGGCACTGTGGGGGGTGGGGGTTAAGGGGGGTTAGGGGTATTGGTTTGGGGCGGAGTTTCCTTTTAGGCTGTTAAAATTTGACATATATATTACCTTCTTTACGCAAATACCGCAACCAATGCACAGCGGCTCCGAAATGAAAGCAATCTTGGCCTTCTTGTCGACCTCGATACACAGCTTTCCCATCTTCACCGAGGGGCAGGACTTCTTGCACTCATGGTTACATTTCTTGGGCTTGCACTTCTCGGGGTTGACAATGGCGATTCTGGGGGGGGTGGGGGTTAGAGTCTGTGGGAGAGAGAGTGTGGGGGAAGAGAGGGAGGCTTCCTGCGTGCCTACCTCGTCATGGCATCGGGCTCCCCGTCTCCGCCCTTCTTAGGTCCACCCTTCTTAGGCGGCATTATTCTCTATCTGGTTGATTTGCTGTGCGGGGTGGTGGGGCGGGTTAGAGTCGAGTGATATGCGGCGTGGGGTATTTAATTGGGTGGCAAACACGGCCGCCGCTCATTCGAGGGCTCCGATGCATGGGAAGTGAGGGCTGTAGTGAGTAGCGCAGAGCTATAGGTTGCTCTTTGGGTAGGAATATTGACAAGGTGATCGACAGATATCACGGAATTCTTACCCGGCGACCGTAGAAACAAATTGCAGATATTCTGGATGCCAAAATCACAGATCTCAAAACTCAACCAAACGTGAGTAAAAGTCGATAATATTATCTGCGCGCACTCATGAAACCCTAAATATACCATATACATTATTCATAGGCCGCTCACGACGCCTCAATACCGCAAACTGAGAACCCAGATTGCTGTTCCCGAGGCCGCCGCCACCTCCTTCGGTTTGCTTTGTTGTTGGTGCTCTCACGCACGCACACGCATACCGCCTCCCTAGTCGCGCATCACCATCCACATATCACCCCCCTTAGACGGGCAACCAGCCCCCTCCGACGTCCACAGAGCCTATTAAGGTTGCCACAGTCAGCGTGATCGCCCTGGTCATCATCCTTGTTATCATCCGCATACTAACCTCATCCCTCCCTCAAAACGCAGAAGAAACACCCAAAAACTTTACAGCTCACAGCAACATGGATTTCAGGTAAGCCAGACCCGCAGCTTACCTCTTCGCGACGTTTTTGAATCCCACAACCCCATGATTTCTCCTTGCCTTCTTCATGTCGTCGTCGAGGAAAATCACAACTTGTCATAATCGAATTTCTAACGCCGTCCCCCCCCCGCAGCCTCAAAATGTGGAAAGACATCCCCTCCGTGATCCACCACCACTGGACTAACAAAACCATCAACTGGCCCATGGGCATCTACATCACCCTCGTGCACTTCGTAGCCGCCATCGGCATGACCCACGTCCTCGACTCCGACCCTAAGACGATTTTGTTCAGCTTCGTGCTGTGGTGGGGAAGCGGATTAGGGATTACGGCGGGAGTGCATAGGTTGTGGAGTCATAGGAGTTATGAGGCGAATTTCATGGCGAGGTGAGAATACCTACACGAGAGAACGTTTTCATCCTCATCGCCTCATCGCCTCATCGCCTCATCGCATCTTTTCTAATAGGCTCGCTCCCCCCTCCCTACAGATTCTTCCTCATGCTCATGAACTCCATCGCCAACCAAGGCTCCATCTACCACTGGGCCCGCGACCACCGCGTCCACCACAAGTACTCTGAGACGTCGGCCGACCCTCACAACGCCACCCGCGGCTTCTTCTTCTCTCACATTGGATGGCTTTATGTTAAGAAGCACGAGGACATCGTCAAAGGTGAGACGAACGTATATATTCGAACCCGCACCATCCAATCCATTCCTTTATTCTAACACAACTCGCTTCGCTCGTCCCCCCCCGCAGCCGGCCGTGAACTCAACTTCGACGACCTGAAACGCGACCCCATCGTTATGTTCCAGAAGAAGCTCGACCCCTGGTTCGCTCTCTACATGTGCTACGTCATGCCCGCCCAAGTCGCGTCCTACTTCTGGGGCGAGGACTTCTGGAACGCCTTCTTCGTCGCCGGAGGCTTGAGGTACTGCATCGTTCTGCATTTCACTTGGTTGGTTAACTCCGCCGCCCACCTCTACGGCGATCACCCTTATGATCCGTTGTCGTACCCTGCGGAGAATCCGATCGTGAGCTTGTGCGCTGTCGGAGAGGGGTGGCACAACTGGCACCACAAGTACCCTTACGATTACGCCGCTTCCGAGCATGGTTGGACGTCTCAGTTCAATCCCACGAAGATGTTCATCGACACTCTCGCGTACTTGGGAGCCGTCAAGGGGAGGAAGAGGGCGACGGGAGCGTGGGCTATGGGAATGAAGAGGAGGAAGAGGGAGGAGGCGGAGGGAAAAATGCAGCCCAAGGCGCCACCGAGACCGTGGGAGGTTAAGGAGTTCCAGGGGAAGAGGGATTAAGATTGTAAGGGGGGGGGGGGGAATAGTAGGGTGGATTTACACGATTTTGGATATAATAGTTTTAAACGAGCGCGATAGCGATTTGTTGTCATACAAAACGATTCAAGTTTTTTTTCTTTATGCGATCGCAAACGAAAACATACACACGTTTACGTTTTAATATTTCATAATATACAACGCAAAAATCGCGATCAAAACAACCAAAAAACCGAACATCCCCACCCCTTTCATTTCCTCCTTAACAACCTCCTCCTCCCCATTTTCCTCCTCATAAATCCTCTTCGCTTCCCTCAAAATCTCTCCCCTCCCCTCAACCTCTTTCTCCTCCCTCCCCTCAAACTTCTGCACAATTTCATCAACGACATAATTCAACCATTTCTCAATCCTCTCATCTTGCCCATCAATCGATGCATCCGCAACACCTACATTATCACATTTAGGGGATAGAGAATTTTGAACGTCAAAAGATGGTGTTGGAATTAATTCAGCTCCCATTTCTTTCAACCTCTCAACTGTAACCTTTGGATTATTAAAAAAAGTTGTATAATCTCTACTCCCCAATCCTAGTAAACAGAACTTTAATCCTTTAAAATTCATACTGGATGAGGAGTCGAGGTAACGTCGGAAAATACGACCACCGAGAGGAGATGCTCCGTGTCCATAAGAGGAAAGGATTATTATTAGAAGGTTCGTTGGTGGTAGTGTGAGGAGGTAATTATCGAGAGTGGTTGGAGGAGGGAGAGAGAGGGTTTTGCAGAGTTGGATGGCGGCAGATTCGGAGTTGGAGGTTTGAGAGGCTGAGAAGGGGGGGAGGGTGGTGAGTGACAGGGGAAATCGTTGGCGTCGTGCTAAGGTCAACGTGTATTCAACGTGGTCCAACGGCGCGGGGCGGTTCGAAGTTTCACGTACAGTTGTAAGCATTCAATATGTGTGGTAAGCTGTGACACGATCGTATAGTTCTATTTCAATCATCAGCCACGTAGACGATGTAACAAGGAAGAGTAATCGTAGAAGGAGTGATTGAAGCCAATGACAACTGTGCTTAGCAGATGTGATGGTGAAGTGGATGAAATCCATCGTCAAAGGTCTAAAACGTACCGTATACGACTAGAACCATCCTTTATGGTTGGTTTTCACTTGACAAGGCGGACACAAATGAAGACGAAGTTGGGTATTGTTCTTTAACGTGCTCTTTATAACTTTACAAGAATATGACGGATTCTGACGTCGTCTAAGACCCTTCAGTTGTTTCCAAAAGTTTACTAAACGGTCGTTTTCGGACTTGAGTGATCCAGAAGCAAATTTGCCATCATCTAGATGACAGCACCAATTTCAGTTTCACATTTCCACTCCCACCGCTCCGCTTCCACCATCTCCGAATACAATTACCTCATACCTCGTATCCCAAGTGTCTCCTGGTTGTGATTAAAGGTTGTGAAAGTGTTTGTAGATTGAACAGTTGAGATTTTACGATCGTCTTTGAGACCGCACCATCATTTTGTTCTATCCTTCTACAACTCAATTCTGAACGATTAGAAGGTGAGCACGTAATGAAGAAGAGTCAGATTTGATATCATCTCAAACGGTATCGGAGCGGGCGCGCGGGTGGCGATGGGTTCCAAATGTTGATGAGAGGGACACGGCCGCACTGCCGGCGATGAATTCGGGTGCGCCGAGCCGGAATAGGAGACCGTAAACTTTAGGAGACCGTTAGTGGAAGTTAACGCACGACGACGACGTAGCACATTGTCTTGGGTACATATCATATTGTCGATGCGATCGATCAGTGTTACGGTTGTTCAGTTGTTCACGCGCACGTCCTCGCACTCCTCTAACCCCCCATCCCCCCCACAACGTTCTACACCCAGACAAACCCAACAAAACTCCTCCCATGTCCTCCTCATCCCAACCTCCCTCCCCAACCCAACTCCCCCCCTCCTCCTCCCCCACCACCTCCAACTCCAACTCCGACAACGACACCTCAACCCCTCCCCCCCTCATCCCCGCTGTCCTAATCCTCTTCACCCAAATAACCTCCTTCACCCTCTCCCTCATAACCCTCTCCTCAGTAACATTCCTCCTACTATTATCGGGACTTTTTGTACTGCCGATATCGAGGCCGGCGCATTCAAGGATTATATCGTCGATACAATCGCTGCTGTTGAGTTCACTGTCCTTATCTCTTCCGAGGTACGAACGTCGTGAGGAGGGAACTCGACGAGTTTCGCAATCTCCACCACTAACACGCTCGCTGCGCTCGACGCTCGCTACTCTCCTCGCAGCACTCCACTTCACCTAACCAACCACAGTTCCCCTCTAGGAAACATCGGCCGCAACATCGTAGTCTGCAACTTCACCTCCTGCCGCGACGTCTTCCTCCTTTTAATTTTAATCCGTTATTTAGTAGGTTCAGAAGTTAGAGTTTTAGGGAATTTCCAACAGAAGAATCCTACGGATGTGAATGATGGTAATAAGTACTTTAGTAAGGAATATTATTTAGGTGTTTTAAGCTATTTACTAGATTTACCTTTATTAAGTCCTACGAGACAGGAGATGACGAAGACGTTGGATGGGTTGCCGGCGGATGTTACGCTTTTGATTTTCCCGGAGGGGTTGAATAGACCGCCGCCGAGCTTGGAGAAGCATTATGCGAGTACGAGTAATAGGAAGACTTTCACGAATTTGGGATTGCCGAGGACTAAAGGTGGGATGTGGATTTGTAGAGGAAATTAAAATCGTAATTGAGAATCTAAAATTCTAACACAAGCTCGACTTCAACACGTAATAACAGGATTCAATACTCTCATGTCTATCCTTCACTCCTCCCCTTCCTCCTCAATCTACTCACTGACGCTGTGCACCTCATCACTCCTCCGCCGAACTTTCTCATGGTCCGAAACACTCCACGACGTTAAACAGCTCCTCCGAGGTCAAGGTGATAAGATGATTACACTCTCCTCGCATTAAGAACATTAAAAATTCTAACCCCCCCCCCTCCCTCCTCGGTCTCGCTTCGCTCGACTTCTCTCGCAGCGAAAACCGAAATCCTCGTCGACATAAAAAACTTCACCCTCGAAACAGGAGCCCGCACAAACTTCCTCGACGACCGATGGGCCGACAAAGACCGCTTCATCACCAAATACCTCCGAGGAGAAATCAGAGAATACCGCACCTTCGACAGTCGATACTACAACGTTTTAACGGGTTTAATCTCGCTCGGACGTTTAACGGCGATTCTCGTAACTTCACCTATAATAGTTCTATGCGTATTCCCGATAGGTTGGTGTACGGTATGGTTCTATATTCTCCGTGAAGTCTTCAGAATGTACCTCGGAGACCGTCGACGAAGTTTGAACAGGAGGGAGACGGAGGAGATTCAAGGGTACGAGGATGAAGATAGGACGAGGAGCACGAGGACGGAGAGCAACTTCACGCCGTATTTTCCGAGTACGCCGTTCGCGAGTCCGTTGAGTTTGGGGGGGTGGGGGAGGAAGGAGACTAAGGAGGAGTAGGAGCTAAGTAGGAGATAAGGAAGAGTAAGAAATTGGGGAATGATGATCTACTGTACTGATTAGGAGACGAAAGAGAACTAAGAAAACAAAACACACAAAACATTAGAATTGCAAAACCCCTCTTTTTTTACGATCAATACTAATAATACGTGCGCCACCTCTGGAACCCCACCAGGCTCGAGTCGAAGCGCATAAAGTACGGTTCGAAAAAGCCGATGTTCTTGGGATTCATGGAAACGATCAGCGGCTCTTTACTAGCCCCATCCTCTCCCAACCACGACTCGTTCGTGAAGCCCTCCATGCCGAAGCTGCAACGAGCGTAGCGAGTTGCGTGAAGATTGGAGTTGACGGATTAGAATTGTGTGGTAATGTTAGGGGCGGTGGGCTTTAGACTGGAGCTACCAGCACAGCTGAATTGTAATGTCAAATACTAGATTATCAGCTCGTCGCTTCGCTCCTCGCAGTGCCTCACCTGGCGAGCACGTCCCACACGGTGAAGGCTAGGTGATCCAGGTTCGCGTTGGTCCTCTCCGTTTTGCTGTTGTACAGGAACGATCCGCTCTTCCCTGAATGCTGCTGGTCGAGCAGCGCGATGAGGAACTCCGTGTTGAACTCGAACTCGTTAGGCTGCTGCTTCACGACCTGCCAAACGCAGTCGATGAACAGCAAGAAGATTGGGGACCTCTCCTCATCTTTGGGCCCGCCTTTGGGGCTTCCCCTGCCGTTGCGATCTTCGAACTTGTGCCCGAAGCAGAACCACTCCTTCTCGATCAAGGTCTTGAAACCTGCGAACGATCGGTAGTATGGGTCGAGTACCAGCTGCGCCAACGAGGTCATCTGCGCGGTCCGATCCCACCCGTCGCTGCGACGAGCGTAGCGAGTCGCATGAAGATTGTTGTTAATGTGTTAGAATTGTGTAGCGATAAAAGCGGCATTCGCGTTGACACTGAAACTAGCAGCGTAGCTAAACTACGACCAGGAACATTGCATTCTCAGCTCGTCGCTTCGCTCCTCGCAATTTCTCACCTGCAGTGGACTAAAACCGAGGTGCCCTCCTGGCTGATGATCGCGGCGCAACGAAGGCTCGCGGCGAGCACCCTGTGCACGTGCGTGAGCCAACCGGTCGATTCCAACTTGCCGTGCCACGAGGCGGCCGCTCCTATGGCGCTGCTGGGTCTGCAAAGATCCCACACACCCGCCTCTGACTCCCTCACGGCGTGGATGTTGCCTATGTTCATGTGAAGCATGACGGTCCCAACGTAGTTCTTCGTGTCCTCCGTGCCCTTGCCCATGATCTTGTTGCCGGTCGCCGCAGTCTTCTTCCTGGCGTCCATGATATACAGCCTCCCCTTGGGGTTGTCCGTGCTGTGGCCGACGTTCATGATACGGGCTAACAACTTCTCGTCCTCTTCGCACCTGTTCTTTCCCAGGCCAACCAGCGGCTGGCTGCTCCTGCTGATGGTGGCCTTCGTGATTGGGTACTGGTACACGACTGCGGGGATTCTGCCCCTGCTCCTGTAGCCCACGACGCGCTTCAGCTCGTCGTTGGTCATCCCTTGCGGCACCAAGATCTCGTTCGGGTACGTGTCGGGCGCGACCGGGGCCAAGTCGATGCCAGAATTCAGGCAGCGCAGTCCTGTGCCTTCATTTAAAAGACCGAGCCTGCGGCGGCGAGCCGAGGACGAAGTCCGAGGAGCGAAGCGACGAGTTAGTTTAGAATGTTCTTTATGCGAGGAGCGAGAGCGACGCATCCTCGTCGCTTCGCTCCTCGGCTCACTTCGCTCGCCACTCCTCACCTCTCGTACTCCTTCAACAAACTGTACTTGCCGCCGAACGCAGTCGTTGTGAGGTTGTCGCCCGCTTTCACAATATTCTCCTTGTGGAGCAGGTGGAACTGGCCAAAGACCTCGTGCCTAGGATCATGATCCCCCGCCCCGGGCTGCTTCCACTCGCCTCCCCACTTCATGCTATTGCTCGACTCGTTGAAGTTGCTGCGGTTCTCGTCGAAGCACACCTCCATCAAACTCCTGCCAACGTCCTTGCAGGACTCGTGGCTGTTGCCGAGTTGGAACGGCATGACGAACTTCACGGCCCTCCCGTCCTTCGTAATGACCCCGAGGGTCGGAACGTCGACCTTCACGATTCCGTACTCGTGCTCCGTGAAGGACTCCACCTTGAGAACCGTTTGGACGGTGATTTCGAAGTCGTCGTCCATTTCCTCGTCCTCGTTATCCATTTCGGTGCCGGACGTGTTCGACGTGCCGTTGGTTCCCGTCGACGTCATGGACGAGGTTCTAGCAAGGAGCGTGGGAGAGGCCGTGCTGGACCTCGTTGGTGACCTGCGGCGAGCGAACGAGCGGAGAGCGAAGCGAGCCGTGTTAATTAATAGTCTATTATTAGTATTGTTATTGTTCACTCTCACCTACTCTCCCGCCGCCTCCTCTCTGACTGCTTCTTGACACTCCTGTCGACGCAGAACCCGTCCCCCCTAGCTCGATGAAACACGATCCTGTAGTTGGTGACGAAAAGCGCCCCGCTGACCAGAGCCACGCCCGGGAGCCACGCCGACGTGACAGGCCCCTCCGTCCTCGTGCTCGTCATCGGGTGCTGCAGGGCCGAGGAGGCGCTGGGGTTGATACCTATCCCCGCCATCCCGCCAGCCGCCTCGGCCAGACCGAACGTGCTCGCCTTCATCTGGCACTGCCTGCACTCGATGAGCTGCGACGAGCGAAGCGAATCGCGTGAAGTTTGAAATTAACGAGTTAGAATTGGGTGAGGGTGAAGGCGGCTTGAGCAATTAGGCTAAGGTTAGTAGGGCGGGTGGATTACAAGCGCAAATATTGTGTTCATAGCGAGAAGCTGAGCGACGAGTTCATAGACAACGCGCTCTCTACTTTACGAGGAGCGAAGCAAGATATTCAACTCGTCGCTTCTCTCCTCATGGAGACTCATATTACGAACGCAATTGTCGCATTCCCAGCTCGTCGCTTCGCTCCTCGCAGCTTCTTACCTTCTCTCCTGGCATCAGCGGCAATTTGTACCCGTCACTTAAGCAATTGGTGACCTTGACGGGCTTCGACGACACGTCGGCGTGAACGAATGTGATGCTGATGGGCCGGGGCAGCTGAGTGATGAGGCCGACCAGCTTGTGAGCGTCAGTTCCTTTGTCCAGCCGCCAGCCGTTGACCGCGACCAGCACGTCGCCCACCTTCACGTTGCCGCTGGCCTGGGCTTGCCCGCCTTCCCCCTGAAACGAATTCACAATCAAACCGACTAAAGGATCATGCCTAAGCATCATTCCAAGAGACCCTTGCTGAAACGGCACAGTATCGCACCCCTCAGTGAGTAACTCCGGCGTCATCCTCAATAAATTCGAAAGAAAAAAAACCTTCGCAATATCCCCCCCACCATTAACTCCCCCCCTCCCACGACACTCAAATAAATTTTCGGATCATCTAAAACCCTCGCAGCGAAAAAAACCTCTGCAGGGCTTTCATAAAGTTCCTTTAAATTCGTGAAACTATCCGTCCCAAATTCCCCTAAAGCCAAAGCATACGCAGCTACAACCTCCGCAAAAAGCGGCGGAACGCCAACCGCTTCAAAACACCTACTCCCCATACTTTCCAAATTTTTCTTCTTCTCCACACTCGCCAACGGATCACTTGAATTATAATAAACCTCCTTTTTAATGCTTTCCCTATCCTTCCTGCTGGTCTTGAAGAAATCGGCGTGGCACCATTCTTCGAATAAACCGTCCCAGACTCCGAGGAGATATTTTCGATCACCTACGGGGAGGAAGAGTTCTTCACAGTAAAATGGTTGGAGGGAGAAGGCGGGGTTTGAGAGTAAAGAAGGGTTGCATCTGTGATTCGAGGAGCAGCGAGCGTGTGTTAGAACGAAGTGCTTATGCTTTCAACGTTGCGCGCGTATTTTTCTCGCCTTCTAACGATATCAAAAACCCTCTCCTCCAACATCCCCCCATCAATACTCTTCAATAACGGATAAATCTCCCTGAAAATCCAATAACAATCACTCTCCACCCCCTCCTCCGCTATCGCAGAATCTGGAATCCTGAAATCGACGCTGTCGTCGATCTCAGAGGTGGAGAGGATGTAATATAGGGTGATCGCGAGGTGGTGTGAGAAGGGGGTTGGAGGGGGGAGGGAAGGGTTGAGGGTTGATTCGTGGGTGTAGATTTGGACTATTGTTTGAGCTGTTTGGAGGTTGGAGGCTTGGGGAAGGGAGTGAGATGATGTTTTATTTGCATAAGTTTTGTTGAAATTTACGATCTTTATTTACGATGTAACGATCGTACCTGAACTAAAAAAAACTGGATCCCCCTCCTCAAAGCCTGTCCTGAAACTGCTAAAGCTCTCCCTCCTCCCTCCTCTCTCCATACTCATCACAACCCCCTTCTTTAAAAAATACTCATTCCGACCTTCCCTCAGACTTATGCTGGCTTCAGAGGTGGGATCGTCGAGGGTGGAGAGGAGGGGGGTTAGGGGGAGGAGGTGGAAGAGTTGTTTGTAGCGGAGGCGGCGGAGGGGGTGGAGGGAGGAGGTGGAGCGGGAGGTGGGGAGGGTGGACATGGTGGAGGAGAGGGGGAGGGGCCCTAACAGGGAGGTGATGGAGAGTGATGGGAGGGGGGGGGGTGAAGGAGAGGAGACGGGGAGGAGGGGAGGTGGGAATTAAAAGGTTATTGGAGGGGGTGGGAGTTATGAGAAGGTGTTTTAGGGGATATGATGGGGGATATGATGCCTGGATTTAAATTATTTTTTGCGTTTCTTGGACGTTTAGGGGGGAAAAAAGAGGTAATATCTTGATTTGATGGATCTCAGGGAAAAAACATACAAAATGTATATGTTTTCCATGGATCGCCCTGCCCTGTAATTGCTTGTGTCACGCTCGTTAAGCCAATTAAATTGCATTATCAACGGACCGTTTTAACAGTATCTCAGCTCACTACCTTTTTTACATCAAAGTCTTACGGATATTTGCGAAACAACTTCCAAAACAGCTTTGTCTTGACTCCTCCCTCCTTCAAAACTATTTTTCCCTTCACACCTCAACCGTCCAGGCCAAATCTAATCTAACTTACTAATGTCCTCCTCTCCCTCCTCTCCCTCCCCCCTCCCTTCCTCTATCCTCCTATCTCCTCCGTTAACCTCCATAACTGGCTCCATAACCTCCTCCTCCGTCCCCTCCTCCCCCGTCTCCTCTATGACGACTCCACCGAGGCTAGTTTCGAAGACTACTCATAATACACCCGCGAAGGGGAGTGGGGGGGGAGGGATGGCTTTTGGGAATGGTGGGAGTATTGAGAGTTTGAGGATGATGCCGAATAGTGAACCTGGACGGTGAGTCTCGCTGAGTGCTTCACGATTTATGCGAAGAGCGAACGCGAGGCGAAACGAGGAGTAGTAGGCTGCTGACTGAGCTTGCGCGAGGAAGCGATGAAGCGAGCACCGAAGCGTCTAAGCAAGGATTTGAAACACGCTCGAGTGGGAACTCAGCGTCATCCATGCATGCTGCCACTCAACCTTTTTCACCATTCGCCGTTCCCCACGCTACGCTACGTTCCTCTAACTCCAACCAACCCACTCACAATTCTCTACACCAATCCTCCTTATCTCCCACCAGCCTCGGAAACGCTCACCTCGAATCCCTCCCAAACGGCACCTACCTCTCCCAATCAAAAATCCAAATCTACCTAACCTCCGCCCTCTCCACCCTGCTAAAACTCGCCTCAACCCAACCCCCCCCACAATCTCCAACTCCAACTCCAACTCCAACTCAAACTCCAACCAATCTGGAGGTCTCCAAATCCCCCAACCCAATTCCGTCCACTCACGCCCTCTCCGTTTCCTCTCAACCTACTTCCAAAACCTAACCTCCCCCTCAAAATCCCACACAACCCAAAAACCCTTCACCTACATCGTCTCCACCCCCTACAACCGCCAAACCTTCCTCCAAACCTTCACCCACCTAACCTCAAACTTCCACTCACTACAACTTACAGCCGACGACTTCCACAACATCCTCCTCCTCCTCTGTCCCGACTTCGCCCGCGGCCTAACCCACACCTGCGCTTGGCTCTGCAACGGCGGCCGCGCCAGCGCTTCTGTAAATTTAGTCGATTTTATGAAATTATCACGGACCTTCAAAGTCTTCTTCAGTTACGTTGATTTTTTCCTTCAAGTATTAACCTTCTTCCTCGCAGCGTACGATGGAGCGAGTTCACCTAGTCCTCAAAGTATCGTAATGCCACCTCTCCTATGTTCGAACGATACTTCACCTCTTAAAGAATTAAGTACAGTGTATACGAGTTCAAGTTGGAGGAGGGCTTTTGGTTGTTCTGTTGATTCTAGTCATGTTTTAACGGCGTTGACGAGGATTGAGAAGGGGTGTGGGGAAGCGGGGTTGCCGAGCTGTCCGGGGGTGGCGTGGAGGAAGGGGATTGAGAATAAGGGAAAGGTTACGTTAGAGAGGTTTTGGAATGGGGTGGAGAGTTGTAGTATTTTTAACGAGTGTTGAATGAACGAAGTGAGGGAAGTTTTGCAAGTTGGTGGCGTCGGGTTGATTAAAAAATTCATGTGTTCCAACAAACAATTTTTTTTCGTCTTCTTTAATTTACAACATTCTATAGGACTATTAAAGTTCTTCGCCATGGGTGGCGGGGTTTGGCGAAGTTCCCTCGACCGTGACGATCAGCCAGTCATTTCCTTTCTCGTACCAATCGGGCTTTTCTTCCACCTTGGAAGCGACGTCTCCCTCGACGCAGTTCACGGTCTTGACCCGGGTGGAGTTGTGGCCGCCGTTGACGCAGAGGTGTGCCGGCTGGATGATGTCCATGTCCGACTTCGTCTTGATCAGGTGCGAGGGCACGTTGAGGTGGATGCTGCAATCTTTTGTGGACGGTGTTCCGAACGAGAAGTATTGGTTCCACCTTCCGGTGCACGAGTACATTAAGAAGTCTGAGTAGGTGAGGTGGGGGGTGGGGGATTAGATTTGAGAGTTGAGTTGAGTGGGGTTGAAAGGTTTTGTTGCTTCTTCTTTCTCTTCTCTCTCTTCTCTCTTACCTCCGCCCGGAGTCATTCGCTCGCCCTCGACGTCGAGACACTTCTTCTTGTGCGCGTGGCCGTTGGCGCCTTGGATTCGGCATGTCGGGCCAATGCCGCTGCTGGTCCCCTCCTTTGTTGTCTCGATACAGGAGCCGGGGACCAAGGTGATGTTGCCGTCGGTGGAACAGGGGCCAACGGACCAGCGCTTCAACACGTCTGGCACGTCCGACAGCTGGACGGAGGTCTTCTCCCACCCCGGTTGCTGCGACGAGCGTAGCGAGGAGCAGAGGAGCGAAGCGACGACGAGTTAGTTTAGAATACTCTTAATGCGAGGAGCGGCGAGCAAAGCGAGCCGGGGAGGGGAGGGGGGAGTTGAACTAGGAGTTAGTTTCCATATGAGCGGCGTTTTCGAAGAGCCTCCGAGTTCTTCTCGCTCAGTGTTCTATTTTCGTCGATTTCATAATCTCGTCGTTTCAATATGAGCGACGTTTTCGAAGAGCTTCCTCGTTGTAATTATGACGCCTTCGTAATCTCGTCGCTCCGCTCCTCGTTAGTTTAGAATATTCTTAATACGAGGAGTAGGAGGAATAGCGGCACATCCTCGTCGCTTCGCTACTCGCTGTCATCGTTCGCTCCTCGCAGCTTCTCACCTTCCCCTTGTTTTCATCGAAGCACCTCGTGACTTTAATTTTCTTGCCATCCTTAGCCCTGGTCAGGCACTGAGGGGTTTCTGTTAGGGATTCCTTCATGACGATGAGCACGTCTCCCCCATCAAAGAGGTGCACCGGGTCCTTGGTGCCCTCGGCTGTGGGGAGTGTGTTAGAGTAGGTTTGAGGAGGGGCGGATAACATAACATAACTAATCTTTTCGAAGCGAGCCGAGGAGCGAAGCGAAAGCTACGACGGAGAGTATTAATATCATTCGAAACTAACTCGTCGCTTCGCTCCTCGGCTCGCTTCGCTCGCCGCCAGGATATGATGTTTTGATCTGTTCTCACCTCGCTTCCGGTCGAGGATGTCCAGGATCTCGCTGTCAACGTCGTAGTTGAATTTACGAGCGAAGAGAACGTTGGAGAGCTCCAATACTGGGAGGTAGTCCACCGTCATTGTGGTAGGGGACCTCCCGCAGTGGTTGGGGTTCGGCTGCAGGCACTTGCTGGGGTCCCTCTCCCCCTCCTTCTTCCTGTTATTCTCCCAATCGTCGAACTGCACGTGCAAGTGATTCTTGTTCACGTGCTTTCCGCAGAGCCGGGAGTTCTTGAGGACCGTGGCGAAGAAGTTCTCGTCCGCTACCACCACGTGCGATCCGTAGTCGAGGTACTCCTGCACGAATCTAGAACTGCCGTCGACCAGCATTTCAGCGAACTGCGACGAGCGAAGCGAGTCGCATGAAGATTAAGATTGATGTGTTAGAATTGCGCGACGATAATAGCAGCGTTAATATCATGACTGAAGCTGCAAGCGAAGTGAAATTGCGGCCGCAAATACCGAGTTACTGCGAGGAGCGAAACGACGAGTAAAGTAGAGAATGTGTTGTCTATGAACTTGGAGCGAAGCTCGTAATCTGGATGCGCTGGTAGCCTTAGACTGAACGCACAAGCAGCTTTCGTCGTTACGTAATTCTGACGACCGAATTAACCCGTTCTCAGCTCGTCGCTTCGCTCCTCGCTGACGCTCACCTCGCGACTGATCATGAACCACTGACTTCCCACGTACATGTCGACCCCCTTGGGCTGCGACAGCCTATATATCCTGTGCATCTTGTCGTCGCACTCCAAGTAATAATGCCACGCGTTGGTATTCGGCCGATTGGGGCTCGGCCTGCGACGAGCGTAGCGAGTCGCATGGAGGTTGGTGTTAACGAATTAGGATTGCGTAGCGACGAAAGCGACGTACGTGTTTAGTCTAATGCTACCAGCGCAGCCAAATGATAAGCGCAAATATTGAGTTCGTGACTCTTCGCTTTCGCTTCGGGCATCGCAGCTTCTCACCTTATTTCCAAGTAGTTCGTGTCCAAGCTCTGCTGCGATATCTCTTCGCGAATGGCTTTGTTGTTCTTCATAGGGTAAGAGGTGGATGCGACGTTGACGACTTTGTTGAAGTCGAAGCTGGGGGGAGGGGGACGGGGGAGCAAGGGGGGAGCAGAGGGGTTAGTATTGTTGTTGAGGGGGTTTGAAATTGTAGTGAATTTTTTTGCTGTGTCTCACCTTGGGCCTGGGCGACCGTAACCGAAGGCGTACTTGATCGCAGACAAAGTACTCTCAACCACGCCGAAGGAACCCCAGTTCACGCTCACTCTGAAATTGCTAGGGAGCACGTGCACCAAGGGGTGATCAGCGTAGTGGTCCTTGAGGGCGTTCTGGGTGGAGTCGGAGGAGGGCTTGGCGTCGACGTGGATTATGAACTGGGTTCCGACGTCTTCTAGGGAAGAAATTAGGCGGATAGTTTGTTCGGGTTTGTCGTGGGTCATTACGAGGTACAGGATTTTCAGGTCCTGGAGAGCGTGCGAGAGTAGCGAGCATGAGGTTTAGCTACTAGGAAGGGTTACAATTACTATTTACTCTTTACTCTTTACTATCATCTCACCTCAGGCTTGGGCTTCTCCTTACTCGCATGCTCGTTGGAATGATCCTTTGACTTCAACGAACACTCCGACTTGAACTTATGCTTCGTCCAAGGCATCGGCGTCTCCGATCCTGCGACGAGCGTAGCGAGTCGCACGAAGATTGAAGTTGCGTAATTAGCCGAGTTAGAATTGCGTAGCGGCGATAGGAGCGTTGGTGTTGGAGCTTCGGTGTTTTGCACTGTCGTATTCCCAGCTCGTCGCTCCGCTCCTCACAGTTACTCACCTATCGCGTTCACGTACTCGGAGAATGCCTCGGCGATCTTCTGACGGCACTGGGGAGTCTTCGTGTTGTTGAAGAGGGATTCCATTCGGGTTTGGAGGGGAGATGAAATAAGTGTTAAGGCGGATTTTGAGGTTGTGGTGTGATCGGTGGACTCGACTAGGGAGAGGGGGACGCGGATTTTTGTCTCAGCCTGCTCGTCAGTCTGAGTGTAGTTGCCCGTCTTCTTGGAGTTGTCTCCTGGGAGTGGGGGGGG